>OZ023273.1:6446233-6586233 GCA_964007475.1 Hybos culiciformis | reverse complement strand
CGAAAATTATTAATTTACTAGGTATAGGTACTCAAATTTTTTTTTATTTTGTAAATAAAGAAAATATCTCAGAAATTAAAGACAAAAATACGTCAAAAATAAGTAGGAATGAGTGGAAATGGGTAACATGGATGGTAAAAAACTGAAACTCATCCCTGAAATTTTTCATGATTTTCGATAATCATGATTTCCGATGACAATTTTTTTGTATGAGCAAATCATGATAAAAAGAATGATAATCACAAAAAGTAAGATTATCATGATAAGATCTCATTGTCTTAACAAGGCATTAAGAATAAACACATTTGAGTATGAAATTTTTATTCAATACATTGAAAATATTGTCATCATTTTTGAGTTATTTGAAAAAAAAATTCTGAAATTTACTTGTATGAATTCTGACCTTCTTATAAATATTATTACTCTATGATATAACATAAAAAAAACATAACATTCATTTAATGTATATATAATATACAATATAAAGCATATTTATTATATACGTGTGTATCAGTGTATCTGTATGCATATTAGGGTGACAATGAAAAAATTAACGTTTGAAGATTTTTTGATCTCATCCCTGCATTTTGTTCTTTTTAATATAAAAGAAGTTTCCTGAAATTTTAGTATTGGTATTTAAAATTTAGAGAGCAAAGTTCACCAAACAAATAGATAATATATTTAATTAAACTTGAATTTTCTTTGCTAAATACTCAACTCTTATTTAGTTATATTTCTTTAATGAAGGAAACTTGGCCTTAACTCTAAGACATTAGAAAAAAAAAAAAGTTCATTGTCACCCTAATATGTAAATACATATGCAATACATGTCCAGTACACATATAAGTCATTAGGTCAGGAAAAATGAGGACAGCAGATTGATATTAAATATTTAGTTCGAATGGAAAGTTTATTTTTTTGCTTTTTCCTGTATAAAATAAATAATGGCTTTAATATATATATTGCAGATGATGTTGAAAGTTCAATTAATTTAACACCATTATCATATTAAATAAAAGGAAAATAAAAGGAAATTAAATGAAAATTACATTAAAATTTATTACTATACTACTGATATGTTCAAAATTAAAATAATTTTGTTTTGTTAAAAAAAAAACTTAATTTATAACAATAGTAACCTATGTTAGGTATTTGTATGTAACATGTAATATGGATATTTTTCATGATTGAAGCAAATTAAATGTATGTCGTATAAGCAAATATTGTGCGTTATCAAATTTATTTCATCACTATATTACCCAATACTATTCGATTCTCACCTCGATGGAATTTGTTAATTAATTGATTTCAACAAACAAAAACATTGTACATAGTGACCATAGTGTTAAGATTTTTTTTAACTCTTCGGCTTTAGTGTCGTAATTTAATATATTAACTGATTTCTATATACTAATAATAACATGAACGTTCTTTTAATAATGAATAAATGTTTGACGCAAGCTTAGATAATATTGAAGAGATTTAAGCGCTAATTATCTAAAAATAAAACTCACCTCGCCACCCTTATCTTTTGCAACTTTTGCTAAACGATAACATCTATCAACACCAATAGTACAAATATATGGATTACTAACTGCCAAATAACGACCATTGCCACAACCAACGTCACAAACAATTGAACCAGGCTCTAATCCTGACAAAAATTGTGCTACTCTTGGACGAATTGGACCAGTGGGCTCTTCACAGTTTTCGTAAACATCGTGCACATATGCTCTTTCTAATGCTGCCGACCTTCCATTTGCATCATTCGTACTGCTGTTGTTATTATAATTATTATTGTTATTATTATTATTATTATTACTAATATGTTGCTGTTTTTGTTGTGGTTTTTGTTGAATATTACTATTTTTATTATTCGTTTTAATGCTTATATTGCTCAGATTCCGATGAATTGCTGATGGAGGAGTCATGTTTTCAAGTGAAACCTCAGCAGTATCTGCAACTGCTGTATCACTGATCTGTGATTGTATTTGTTGCTGAGCTGTAGATGATGATGACGTTGATGATGATGATAATGTTGATGAAGATGATGGCAATGATTTATTAGAAATTTCATTTAATTTTGATAATCTAGTATCTTCTGTGGAATTAATTAATGCTACATCTGATGATATTGTTGCTTGTTTCGTTAATGTTTTGTTTTGTTTTTTCTTATCATGTTGTTTAAGTACCGTAGTAATGTTTTCTTTTTGTAAATTCGTGATTTTGGAATTAAGTTCTTGGATTTTTTTTAATGTCTCAACTGATACACCATAATTATTATTAAATGGTGTTATCGTTGTATCTTCGTTATGTTCATCTTTTTGATTCTTTGGTTTCGAATCACTAGCACGTTGCGTACAGTTTTCATCTGGAAAACATAATAATAATAATAATTATACAAACAGACAGGAAAGAAATACAGTTAATGAAAAAATGTAGGTAATCAAAACGTATTAAATTACATAAAATGTTGTATTTTTGTTGCCAAATCGAGAAGTTGCCGTCAGAGCATCTTAGTCAATTTAACAAATATTATTTTAAGTATTTAAGCTAATCAAAGACACAGTTAAACGATACTGAGAAAATTTATTAGTAATATTCTCTTCATTCAATTGTGTTCATAATTCCATTACGGGTAATTTATTGCGACAAGTGACATAAAAAAGTATGTAATGTAATAAAATGATTTATCTAGTTGACTTTTAATATTAAATTAGCTATTATCAGTTCTTATTCTTACAACTGAACTAGAGGTATATATAATTATTATAAGATAAAAGCCAAAATATGAAACAGCTGATTTCATTTATAAGTTTATATGTATGTATATAAGATAAAATATAACGAAACATGTGCCGGGTGTATGTAAATATCATTAATTGCTACAAAAAATATTTATGCATAATACAATGAATATATATAGTATTGTATATGTATATACATATTATCCACATATTATCCTATAGTCAGTTATTTTGTAAGAAAATACACATTTATATATAGGTATAGAATATGTACAACAAAAGTAATTTAAAATATTGAGGTAGATTCTCTAGAAAAGCTTAATATCTTGACAGTTCGTTTGATCAAGCGCTCTTGTTAGATGTTAAATTATTAGTTAGATGTAAAAATTAATAGCTTTTTTCTATGTTTTAGACATGGAAAAAGCTTTGAAATATTGATAAAAAAAGAAGAATTTAATTTTATTGGAAAATTAATATTTTCTACACATTATTATGGTTAGATATATAGTATACCTCGATAGATAATAATTTTGTTCTATGTACATAAATTTTAAGAAATTTAAAAACTTTAATCCATATACATATATGTATATAAATGAATGAAATAATTTTTATGAATAAAAAGTTTTTCACATGGATATTTCTACATCATTAAAAATTATTACAAATTTTTTATAATTTCGAAAATAATTACAAAATATAAAATGATTCTATCCACTTATTCTTATTATTATGCAATTATTATTTATTATTTTATTTTAATGTATATGATATATAACTCATATATATAACTTATATAATATTAGATTATTCTATATGGATTATTGCAAGAAAGAGGTGAAGATGGAGTTTTTTTTTATTAATCCTGTGGCGGACTGAGACCTGAAGTTCATTGTTGTAGTTAAATTGATTGATCAAAACTTCAGTCGCAGTATATTTCTAATAAATATAATAATAAATATAATATCTGCAACGCACATTAAAATAAGCAAAATAGATTCTCAATTACTAACAAAAGTATTTGTGTATTTTAATCATAGCTCCAACCAAATTCATAATATTTCACTGATTTGTTAACAAAATGTGCGTTAGGACTCATTAGAGAAAAAATTAAAGTAATTTTTTGGGAACGAAAAATATTCATTTTTGGTAGGCAGTTTGTTAAAGAGTTACAGTAGTATATATCACATAAAATATTTCCAAACCGTTTTTATGCTTTCGATTGATTTTAAATTTGAACTTCAACTTCAAGAATCATCTACGCATAACTACATATATATCTCGGAATCGGAATATGAAATATTAATATTAAAATATTTTTTAAATATTTTTCATATATTTTCGTTTCAATTTTTTTTTTTTTTGTTAAAAACGATATACTTAGTATATCTACATTCATGCATAAAACTGATAACATAAAAATGTTGAGAAAAAAAATTTTGTTTGCAAAATACATAAAATTCAACTTTATTTTTACGACGTGAACATCCCTTGAAATTACAAAACTTTTTTTGTGACTGTAAAACATAATTTTCAGATTTATTGGAAAAAGTTACAATTATGTATGTACATAATTTTTTTTTTTTTTTAAATTAAAATATACATTTTTTTTTGTAATGATGGTTTAGGAAGTTTTATGTACACTTATATACATAAAATTTCACTTAAACGTCCTATGTATTTGATTTTGAACTTATTTATTATTCAATCTAATAAGAATTCTTATAATAAGGTTCAATAACACTTTGGTGTCAAAATTCGAAATTCTACATTTTCTTTTTTTAATTAAAACTAAATTATTAAAAATAAGGATAAAACTAATTTTGTTGCAAATGAGAAAAAAGTTAAAAAAAACTGTTAAAATATTGGAATAAAAATCATGAAAATATAATACCATTAATATTTCGGGGGCTGCAGTTAAAGGAACTCTAAATTATTTAAACATACAATTAAAACATAAAAACATATTTAATAATTACAAAGTTTGTAATAAAATAAATTTTATAAATGCTAGAGAGTATTATAGTAGATTATTGTATATGTAACTAAATTTGTTATTAATTAAGAGTTCTGTATACACAAAAATACATTGACACGAGTCAATACTTATATCACGAGACCGAAGGTCGAGTGATATAATATTGACAAGTGTCAATGTATTTTTGTATAAATACAGAACGAGTTGTATAACAAATTTTGTTTACATATCCAATATACTGTTTTAATGCGTAGGGGAGAGGTAGTTGCAAAGAGAGAATATTTTTTCTTCTCATTTTTTCTCTTTTTTTTTTTGTATTTGGCTGTATTGAAATATTGTGAGAGATATTATGTTTGTTTAGGTATTATGTAATATTCAAAACGAAACATCTAAATGATTTCATTATTTACGCTGATGCATCTAAATTTTTTCATTATATACGCTGATGCATCTAAATTTTTTCATTATTTACGCAGATGCATCTAAATGATTGCATGTGTATTGACGCATATAATACTCCATTTAGTGATCTAAATTCTATAGCACTAAATACAACATAACGATCCCCAACGCATTAATAGTAGATTATTGAATATGTAAACTAAATTTGTTATTAATTAAGAGTTCTGTATACACAAAAATACATTGACATTAGTCAATACTTATATCACGAGACCGAAGGTCGAGTGATATAAATTGATAAGTGTCAATGTATTTTTGTGTAAATACAGAACGAGTTGTATAACAAATTTTGTTTACATATCCAATATACTGTTTTAATGCGTAGGGGAGAGGTAGTTGCAAAGAGAGAATATTTTTTCTTCTCATTTTTTCTCTTTTTTTTTTTGTATTTGGCTGTATTGAAATATTGTGAGAGATATTATGTTTGTTTAGGTATTACGTAATATTCAATACGAAACATCTAAATGATTTCATTATTTACGCTAATGCATCTAAATTTTTTCATTATATACGCTGATGCATCTAAATTTTTTCATTATGTACGCAGATGCATCTAAATGATTGCATGTGTATTGACGCATATAATACTCCATTTAGTGATCTAAATTCTATAGCACTAAATACAACATAACGATCCCCAACGCATTAAAATATATTACACGTCGTTGTAATTATGTCTGAAAAGCTTTTTATTAACAACATAGTAGGGCATTAAAATTATTTTTTTTAACTGCTCTTGTAACCATATTCTAATTCCAAAAAAAAAAGTTATGCTGGTAAACTTAAAAAATAAAATAGAACGAAATGCATGTGTTAAAGAAAAATAGACATTTTATAATATATTTTTTTATTTCAGTCCACCATATAATATAGCTTCTTTAAAAAATTTATGTATGCATTATCTATTTATGTACATTCAAAGTTTTCTAGGACATTGCCGGATTTTTGGTATATCTAAATAATATCTAAACATTAAAACAAAACTATTTTATTGGAGCTTAAGTAATTAACAAAGACAGCAAAAAAAAAACCTATATGTAGGTAATAATATTTTCTAAAACTTTTTATGTCAGATATTTTTGCAATTCAAACATTTATATACTTTGTTCTAATCTAAAGGAATCAAATTTATTAAAATAATGTATTTAAAATTTTTCACGTAATGCATATTATATGTTTCTTTGAATACATACATGCACTACTGTGCATATTAATAACACTGTTCAATTTTAACTGCTATTTTTTTATTTTGTACCTACAGTTTTCTTACGTTTTATATTATTTTTAACAGAGGATCCTTGATTTTGATACAACTTTTTGGCAATTCAGAAAAATTCTAGTTTTAATTTAAAATTTAATGAAAAAATCACTAACAAATAAAAAATTATCTACATTCTCAACTATTTAATTATACGCGTTCCAAAAGGTGTTTCGAAAGGCAATCGAATGAACATTATGTTGATAATTAGAAGATTATGAAATTTTGTCGCAATAAAGATTCTTGACATTTCAAAATGTTTAAATTATCTACATTCAATTGACAAATGTTGTTTCAGGAATATTTCTGTGACAAAGACATATACTGTGATTAATTTATTGAATATTTGAATTATATAAATTGAACTTTATATCTTAATTAAAATTGGTTTTGCATAATATTAATATTAATACAAATATTTAATATTCATTGACCTACCTCCAATGTAATATCTGGATGATTCTTCGACTAAACTAGACGCCATACAATGTTTATACGTATTTTTGATTTAATTTCATTAAGATTTCATTTAGTTTATATTTAATATTATTTATTTAAAATTTTGTAATAATTATTTTTTAAATATTTTTCCCGCATTTTTTTTTAACTAAAAGGAGATATGCTGTAAAAAGTATACAATAAAAAAACAATTTATAAAATAATACAATAATTATTATTGTAGAACATATAATTTAATTAATTAATTAGAACTAGCCAATCAAAAACTGGTTCATGAGCACAACTTATAAATATTTTTGTAACAAAAAATTATTGCTGAATATTTTGTTAAAAATTCTACCATAATCGATAATATTTGAAGTAAATGTATATACATAATTTATTATCTGGAGAAAAAACTTCAAATTTGTTATAAAATAGAGCTGTCGTATGATCTTATTGATGTGCATTAAAAATGAAAATGAATAATTACAAAGCATGGTTAAACTCAGTACATTTTAACAAAAGTCAATGTTTTATCTTTCATAAAAGAACACATGAAAAAATATCGATTTTTGTTTTGCAATCTATTTCTTACATTATTATATTCAAATTGTAAGTACATTATGTATATATAAAACAAATCTTACAAAAGTTCAAAAATAAAAATGTTTTGTCCTCTACATTTTTATTTATTTATTTTTATTTAATCAAATCTTCGTGTATTTATGTATACTGTAGTGCATATATAAAATGTAGAAACCTATTTTCCTAAATTTTTTTTTGTATATTTTTTTTTTGCATTTCATTTAGAAATCCTTTTAGATATTTTGATATACTAAAAGCTTTTAATTATCATAGCCAATTTGGACTTATTTACAAATAATAAAAAGTAGCATTTTATGTATGTAAGTAAAATTAATTGGTAGCCAATTTAATTTTTATTAGTACATGAAATTTCTATTTTTAGGTACAAAATGGCGTTAAAAAAAAAAGAAAAAGAAAAAGAAAATGCAGCAACAACAACAACAACATTGTACATAATATCCTTTAACGTTAAATGTTATTTCTTGTGTTAGACAAATTATTAAACATTCATATTGCATACTTACTAAAAATTACCAAATAAATAATTTCAGTTCACATAAATGACTGAAATTAAGTTAGTTTCGAAAGTTAAAAGGAACGACTTTTCAAAATTATTGGTAGAATTTTTTAGTTAATAACTTATATGTCAAAAAGTAAAGACGATTTCTAAGGACTATGGGTAACGTTTTAGCTCTCTAACGCTATGTTGCTATATTTAAAAAACAAATTGGACACTGGCTCTTATACACTTCAGAGTTAGCAAAACACACCATAAAAAAATTCACATACTAATAGTCAACCAGCAATATTGGTGGTGGAAACAAATTAAGGACCAATCTTAGACCAATTCGAAAAACACTCGAATTAGTAGGGTAATTTGAAATAATTAAAAGAACATTATAAACAAAATATTTTTTTGCATTTTTATCTAAATTGAAAGTATATATTAACCCATGCCGATTGTCAAAAATATGCAGTAATTTACGTAATAAAAAGAAAAGTTCTTTTTTTTTTTTTGAGAATGAAAACTAAGCACAGGCGCAAACCGAAAAGACGACTTCAGGTTCATCCTAAAAATGAAATTTTTTTTTTTATTAGTATACACAGATATATCAATTTTTCTTTCTAAGATTTTTTTTAAATTTTTTTTTTTTCACAAGGTCTCTTATTTTTCTTCCAATTCTAAATTGTTTCTTTTATTTGGAATTGGTACCTATATTTTTCTTTTACTTTTTCATAATTTTATTTTTTTTTTTGATTTATTTTTTTACATTTTTTATTAATAATAACTTTAATTTTAGACCGTATATCCGTTTAAATTTTAAAATTTATGAAATAAAGATTAAAATTTTTAATTTTTTTTATTTATTATTATTATTATTTTAATATGTATACATTATAATTTTTTATTCAATAAAAAATAATTGTTCACAAAAAAAAAAAGAAGTAGAAAATAATAATATTGTGTATTTAATAAAATTTTATAATTTCGTGATTTCGACCAAATCCAATAAAATCTCAAAATTAACTGAGAATATTATTCACAAATGAAAAAATAGTGTATTTGAATTTTGTGAGCTTTCTGATGAAGAAGAAGAATTCTATGTTTTACCATTAAAATTAGGTACTCGTAGATATACACACTGTAAACAATTTTGATTGAACTTTTGAACTGGGCCTTCTTGTAATGTTTTATATACATACAAAAATTTAGTGAATTTTGTTTTTTAATTATCTTTTTAGCATTATAATTTAATTAAAATTAAACACATATTAAAATGAGACTAAATTTTATCAGCTACATTTATATTATGGTCAATTCTTTCTGGGAAGTCATTTTCTGGTTTTCCATTAACACAAGGATTCGAACTGGAGTGAATCGGGATAGAAAAAATAATGAAATTTTGATATTTTTTAATTGTATGGTGATTAAAGTTGATTAAAGATGATGTCTTACAGATTTTTATGAGTTTTTGTTTTTTAACATCGTCATTACAAACATTAATTAATCAATTGAATTAATTAACACTAGAAGTCTCTATTATCACCACGTATGTTTTATACATTGCAGCTTAACTGAAAATTATGAATTATTGAATTACATATAAAATTTTTCTTCAATTTTTAATAATATTTTTTACTTTTACTTTTACACTTCACTATTTATTTAGGTATATTTTATTTCATTTAATAAAAAAAAAAAATTTGTTATTATTATGATATTTTTTCTCATGAAATTTATATTCATATTCATAATTTACGTACATGTACTAAGAATGTAGACGAAAATCTTCTACGTAATTCAGGATTTCGTTGAAGAAAAAAAAAACTAACTTTTTTTTTTTGAATTTCATAAATTAACTCAACCCACTATATAATATTCCGACAATTTCATTGAAGCTTTCTTTATTTCATAAAAAATTTCGTATGAATGAAAAGCTTATTTCATATTACGCAGAATTTTTTTTTTTTTATTTATTTGTTTTTTTTATTCCAAAAATTATAGATACAATACAATACCAATATCATTATAGAGTTATGTAGGATGTGCATACAAAAATGTGTATAACCGCCATATATATATGTATATATAGTATACAACACACTGCTTATGTACTCTATTTTTTGGAACATTTAAAAATACATAAAAATGTAGGATTGGATAAAGCAATACGTATTTTGATATTTTTTTTTTTTAGGGAAAAATCTATAAAAATAATAATACCTATAGGTACTACTAGATACAACATCTATTCAATTTTATATATAACATAATATACGGTATGTGATTCATATTCATATAATAAAAAAATAATTTCGGTAAAGAGAAATGAGAAACAATTGACTTTCACGTTTTTTTTTTTTATTGTGAGCTAATTTGCATCCTTTTTTCTTTTCAATTTTTTAATCAACAAAAAATAACTTCAGGCAGAAATAATTGAACAACAAGATTATAAGATAATATTGCAGAATTTTATACAAAATAAAAACAATTTTCCTTATTATGTACTGTAAATTGTATGTATTTCTTTTCAATTTTATAATTATTTTACTAATCGATCCTTTACACACAAAGTTTAACAATGATCGGCTGATCATTTTCGGACTCGATATAAAACACACAAAAACATTTGGAAGTTTAAAATTTCATTTAGTGTGGGTAGTTACTTAAAGGACATGTTCTAAATGCTAAACGAATGAAATACATGATTTTTAAAAATTTATTCTAAATTAGTGTGGTGTTCTTTGTTCAAGTATAGAAAAAAACGGAGAATATCCAGATATACTTGGGTGTGCAATGTGTTACTTGGAAAATAATTTAATATCAATTTTATTAATATTATTTGGTAAAAGTCAATTCCTTTTTCATGTGCCGTTCATTGCTTAGGTATATTATGTACCTATACCTATGTGTGTATCTAGATTATTTAAAAAAAATTAAATAAACATTATCCTATAATTGTACATGCAATCATTGTACGCGCTATCCTTGTGCTTGAATATTTTTTCCATCAATGTCATTCGAATTCATGATGAACGTTAATAACTTTTATGAAAATAAAATAAAGTTTTTTTTCTTTTTTTTTTTTTTTTTGGCGACAGAAAATTTAAAAAAAATATTTTTTCACTATCATTTTCTCACAAAACCACATTTAAGCGAGAAATTCAATTTCTGTTCTTGAAACGCCTGATCAATTTTGTATCTTTAATTGGATAATTTTTTTTTCCGAATTGTCAATATACTTCAAGATTTGATTTCGATTTTGTTAATAGAATCAGTAGGTTAATATTCTTGTTATTTTCATTTAGTGAAGACAAAAGTTCAATTCACCTACTTAAGTTTGAAAAACAACCAAAAACATATAAATGAAAAATTTCCGAGATCACGTAGATATTGAATATGAAATTGAAACTTTGATTAATTTCGTTTGTTCGAGAATTTTTCCAATTTCTTTAAAAATTACTTACCTTTTTTTTTTATTAAATTCTCTTTTGAATCACATATTATTATGATTCCAAGCAACTTATACAAATGAATATCATATTTTGCCATTTTCATTATTAACTGTTCTCATTATTTATACAACCTACATAATTATATCCAAATTCAAGATGTTTTCATTGTAGGTATTTAATGCCGCTCGGAGAAATATACTTTTACTAAACTCACTAATCTTTAAAATAATTTGATAAAAACATACAGGGATACAGGTATGTTTCCATAATATTTAGTTTTATGCATTGCCTATTAACATATACATTTATATTTAACGAGTATAATAATGATAATATATGTGTGGTACTTGTTATAAATTAAAGTTCAATAATATAATATTTACATAATTAATTTATTCATTCTAAAAATGAATGCGATATAATTTCGTACAAATAATAATAATGCAAACAATTTAATAGATGATTTGACGTCATATGAAATATTTAATATAATTATACAATATTATGTACAAATATATGATATGTATCTAAGTACGAAGTTGTGATTATAATTTTTTTTGTAGTAAAATATCATATTCCCATATTATAAGCAATTAGTGACGTCATGCAAGGACATTTAGCAAAAAAAAAAAAAAAACAGAAGGATAACAATTAAGAACATGCTTTAAACAAACACGTAAATTTTATCATCTTTCATTGTTTTAATGTTTTATTGTTTTCTTTTCACTTAAAAATGTTTAAATAGGTACCTTACATTATGAGTGCAATTGGATTTAATAAATTTATGTGAGATCAAGAAGATGAAAATTTAACAAAATACCAATAGCTACTTCCTCACTTTTTTCTGATAAATTTTAAAAAGCTATTTAAAAGTAGCACCAGTAAAACACTAAGAAAAAAATTTGTCAAGTTTTAAATAATTTCAATTTTCATAAAGCAGTTAAAAACAATAGTAGATTTGAAAAAAAACCAGTAGATTTTTCCCCTAAATACGTACATAATATAAAATGGTAAATAAAACATTAAATTTCGATTGTTTCCAAGGATTCAGAGTAGGGGCTGAAAATTGATTTCGATGAGTTGAGTAAAGACATCGATTGTAGCAACGTAAAAAATATTTTAATAAAGAAGCTTAAAATTAAGTAAAGTATCTTAAATCTTAAATGTGAAAACAGAACTCATACTTTACGAGGAAACGTTTCATAATATGTTTTTTCTAAAAACACATAGGTATGTACTTATATTACTTTTGATTCAATACTTTTTATATTAGTTACAATTACTTTTGAAAAAAATTTCATTACTCTTGTCATTTACATATAATAGTATTCAAAAGCACTTGAATATACACAGCTCTGAAAAAATTTAATTGATGAATAAAATTAGACAGAAAATGTTCCCACATCTGCGAAGTACCACAATTCTGCAATTATCTATCTGCAAAAGTTTCAATGCATTATTTTTTCATCAGAATAATTGAAAATAGAAAAATATATAATCATAAAGGAAGTATATATAAGAGAAATTCATTCCATACAAAAAATTCAAATTAAAAAAATGTCGGCAAAATGTTACCGACAATTGGGATAGTGATTTCATGTAGACCGGCATTTTTTGTTTCTCTTATTTGGGCATTAAAACAGAATGCTTTGATTATCAACGTCTTTAACGTAAAAAGTTAAAATAGATTTAACTTTTTACGTCGTCAACGTCAAATGTTACCGACATAGTGATTTCATGTAGACCGGCATTTTTTGTTTCTCTTATTTATACTTCCTTTGTGATACAAAATGTTCATGCTTGTTTAATTTTTATTTTTATTAATTTCACTGCGAATACTTTATATAGGGGGCGCTATTTGATTTACACACATTGAATGGTATTAAAATTATGATGAAAACTAACCTTTATGATAATGTGGCTTTAATTTCAAAACCATTATCTCATTAAAATTCCAATTTCGAGTAGGCTGTGATTTTGACATTTCAAAAAAAAAAAGAAAAGAATTTTGAGAAATTTTCTTTTAAAATTTTTAATTACGAGTTTTTTTTTTAGTAATAAAATTCAAATTTTTATTTATTTTTAATTTAAATTATTTGCTTTAAAAAAATACATAAAAAAAGAAGAAATTATTTTAATTCAAAATAATATTTTTAGTTTAGTGATAATTTTAAAAATCTTTTATTTTGAAATTATATACATTTGTAAAAATTTAAAAAATGGTAATTTTTTTTTTTTTGTAAATGATGATAAAAAAAATAAAAAAAAAATTATTTACCCGCTTTTAAATCTCTTATTCTGTTGGTCCCCATGAACTTTGTACTGCATATGAAATTTATTTAAAAAAGAAAATTAAAATTAAAAAAAAAGGAAAATGGTGCAAAGAATTTTACAAAATTTTGGACAAACATTTTTTTTTCCCTATTATGGATAATTTTGTGAATTATATTTTTCTGAAGTCAAAAAATCCTTGGGTTCTTCAATTTAAGAAAGAAAAAACCTAACCAAACTTTTTGGAAGCTTTCCTTTAGAATTTTTGTTTTGTTATTTTTTATTTTATTTTTTTCTTTTAATTCAATTATAATAATTTTTTTTATAATATTAAATGTTTCAAATTCGAATCAAAATCTTAATTTATTAGACAGATTTCATTTTAAAACGGCCAAATTTCTTATCTTTTTGCTGACGAAATCTAAGGAAATAATTAGTGTTGTAGCCTCGGTTGTAGCACACTGTGATATCATCCACAAGAATTCCTTCTTTCATTAAATTTATCTTATTTTGTTTCAATTGTTGGTTATTCAGTTATAATCGCCAGCTCAGTATACTATTAATAGTGTACGATTGTTATACACTCTTATTCGATTGGATTCCCGGTTTAGCCCGTTTTATAATTTCAACTTCTATCTATTCTTAAGAATCTAGATCCTACTTCTATGTTTTATGTAATTCAAATGAAAATATGTAGGTATTGCATTTCAATTTTGTGTTAAACTTTATACATTTTTACACACTTTTACTCACTAGACCAGCAGTCGGCAAACTATGACCCGTGGTTCACGGGGTGACCCAAAGCATCATTTCATGTTACCCGCTTCGAAATTTTGAAGTAGTTCTCAAATCAATGAATATAGTTTTTGCTTACAACAATTGCATATAAAAATTGTTTGTTTACAACAATTGAATATAAAATAGAAAGTTTTTCCAGCAATTGTTTTTGTAAGCCTTAGATAATAAATAAATTAACTTTTGATTTAACTATTTTTTTTTAAATTGCTTTCATATAAAATTGCCACTGACCCACTATAAGTTTAAAAAAAACTCATTTTAGGCGAATTTTACCCACGACCAAAAAAGTTTGCCGACCACTGCACTAGACGATATTAGACGCTACGAATGAGTTTTTTTTTTGGCTATTCTAAAAATTATTTTAACTATATTTGTTTTAATTATCATTCAGCTTATTATATTAATTTACCATCGAAAATAATTTTAATTTTAATGATTGTATCCAAATAAGGTCCCTAGATTTAGATTTAAATTTATAAAATTTGCAAATAATTCAGATTTATAATGTTCAATCCTAACTATTCCAAACTCTTAGAAAAATGAACATGAACAAAAAACAAAAAATTTATTTCTACAAATTAACTATAATACACAATATCAAAATATGTAGTTTCATTTGAATAAACTTTTTTTTTCAGGATGTGTTTTTAATGATTAGAAGGCATAAAACTACGATTTTCACTGATGCCAAAGAAAATACAACTGTTAGCGAATTAAAGAAAATGATTGAGGGTATGATATTTTAATTTAACATAAGCTCGAAGATTTTTTGATAAAAATTATTAACAATTATTATTTTTTTTTTAGGAATATTGAAAGTAAAACCGATAGATCAAATTTTGTTTAATAAAGATAATGTACCAATGGATGATGAGAAGCCATTGCAAGATTACGGTATAACCATGTCAACAGCCAAAGCTCAGGCACCAGCCCAACTTGGTTTAGCATTAAGGTATTTTCAAATTTATTATTAATTAATTTTTTTTTGTAGGGAATTTTTTTATTATTATTTATAACAAATTAAATTTAATGTACACATAATTTTAAAAAATGTAAATCCATTAAATATACTTTGTTTTTAACATATTTTTCTATCAGTTATTTCATTTTTTAAGAGTATTTATTTCATTTCAAATGTTGTCAATGGGGCATTTAAAATGGATACATTAATAATTTCTCAAAGAAAAAAATATATCTGAACTAAAATGAAGTAATGATCGAAGTTAATAAGCTTAAATAAGTAGAAAAAATTAAGTCGAAAAGACAAAATGAATTAATGATGTCGAAAAATAATTTTAAATTGAAAAAAGAAAAAAAAAATCTTCTAATGTGTAACTAATAAAAACTCGGAATGCATTTTATCAGTTACATAATATTGTTTAGCTTCTAACTATTATTAATATTGCTTTTTAAAATAATTACAACTAATTTTTTTAAATTATTTGTTTTTTTTAAGGAATAATACATCCGGAGATTTTGAATCACTTGATATAACACCATATTCATCGCCTCCTGACTTACCTGATGTAATGAAAAATCAAGAAGCGGCAAATGGTCAGGAACAAGTGGCTTAAATATTAAATTTTTTAACTTTTTTTTTAACTCAAGTATAAAGAAATCAAATTTTTATTGAATTTAAATTGGACATGAATCATTGATGATGCGTCAACTTCTACCGTAAAAACATTACAAAAAAGAAAATGAGATAGACTTTCTTTTAATTAGTTGTTATTATTTAATTAAATTATGAAATAATTAATTTTGCTTTTAAGGTATTAGGGATAGAACTTCAACCCAATTATGTAAAATAATGGAATTTTTGCAAAATAAAACTACATTTTTTTAAACATAGGCTTAAATTTTATTTTTGTTACATATCTCAAAATACCATTTATATAATTTGAAATAATTAAAATAGTATCAATACTTAAAAAAACACTTGGGAGGAAACTTTTTTGATGCCAACCAACTTTAATGATGAAAATAAAGTAAGAGTGAGATACAATTAATTAAATAATAACAATAAAAATTAGTTTTACTTAATAAATTAAGTCTTCAATATTTGTTAAATTCTTTAAATTCAAATTATTTTTCACACTCAGGTTTCCATGCTATTAATCTTGGCTTTTATTTTCTTTGTGTGTTAACTATATTCTAGTATTTAAAAAAATTAAAAAAAGGCTTTTCAAATGAATAGTGTTTTTTGAGTAATTTTAATTGATAATTTCAATTCGGCTTAAAATTTATCACTAAAGCACTACTAAGGATACTTATAAAGTCAAATGGAAAGCAGTCGTAGCGAAAAACAATTTTTTTTTTGTTCCAGTAAAGTTTCTTATGTTATGGTAATTGTAAATACTTTCAAGTTTTAAAAAATATTGAAAACTCAATTTTTCAAATATACAAAAAGCAAATTATAAAATATATGCATTTGATGCTTTGATATACAAATATAATTCATTCTAATTTATTTATTAGCAAGGGTCATCAGTTTTAACGTTGCTTATCAAGTCAAATTTCAATATTGTAATATAATACTTAGTTATATTTTTCTAAAATAAGTAATTAATAAAATTATGTTGAATAAAAGGTACTACTACTAACTAAAATAAAAACATGATTATTTTTGTCAATATATACCCCATACCCATACATTTAAAAAGAAATTTCAATTAAAATTTTGTATAAACCTTTGAAGCTGTTGAATAAACATCTTTTTGTTCATACAAAGATTTGTTTAAGGGTTATTGTATGAAAAGAAATAAATAAGAATCAGAATTCAGCATGAAGAAAAAACAATTTGTTCAAGTGAACATTGGAGATTCGACACATTTTATATATGCTTTAGCCTCACGAGGTGTAATCAAATATACGACTCAATAAAAATATAAAATAAAAGTTTTGTTGCACATTGGTAGAAATTCAAATTAGGTATTTTCTTTGATATTCACATTTTGAAGTATAAAGATATTGTAGAAAAGGTATATTTATTTATTTCATATTTAGTATTATTATTTTTCATTTTTCTCTGTGTAGTGTAGAGACAAATCATTTGACTCGGTTGCTGTTTTCACTTTTTGTTATTTACAATTAGCTCCAATTAATATATAATAATATATATGTATATATTTAGCATTTTAACAAAATGGTCTGAAAACCATTCAAGCGGTAGTTATAGTGAATTTTCTGTAATTTAATTGTTGAGAAAAATTAAGTTTATATAAAACAAAAAATATATAATTATAATATTTAAATAATCCATTTTTCATATTACCAAAAAAGTATCATTAATAGATTGCCGTTAAAATATTTAGTTAAACTTCTATCAATAATTCTAGAAATTATTTCCTTAGTCCAATGACAAAAATATATAGTGCTCGATTAATAATGTTAATGCAATTATATTATTGTAATTGATTAATTTTATTTTAAGATAATCAATTTTTCATAAATTTAGTTTTTTCTTAGAAAAAACAAAAAAATAATTTTGTGTATTGATCGGGATTATAGAAAATTATAAATATTATGGATTATTATTTAAAATGTTGATTCCACAGCAAGCTTTTTTTATAATAAAATTGTGTAAATTTTTGTTATTATTTTGTAAAATTTTATGTTTTCCAAAATTTATTTATGATAATAAGAAATTCAAAATAATTAAAAAATCAATAACATTTTCATTTTTATTTCGAATAATAATTATTTTAATTGGTCCATTTCTTATTTATACAAAATATCATCAAAAAGAATTAGATAATATTATTGAAAATAATTATTATTCTATTTTAAAATTTACTTTAATTTATTTAGAAAGTTGTGTTTCAATTTTTGGAACTTTTAAATTAATTTTTTCATATAATGAAGTTATTCTTATATTAAATTTATATTCAAAATTATTTTGGAAAATTTTTAAATTAGATTTTTATGTTACAATAAATTCTAATTGTAATGCTTTCACAATATTTTTTTACATGAAATTTTTCCTTTGGATATGGGAACTTATAGCTAGTTCATATTTATTGATATCAAATCATAAATATTTAATTACAAATTTAAACTATATTTGTGTTTGTTTTACATTAATATACTCACGATTAATTGTAACTTTAATTATAAATTTATATTTTGTAGCATTTCTATCAATATCAGAATTTTACTCAAAATTGGAAAATTATTTAATGAATTTTTTCAGAGAAATTGAAAATTTTTTATTTATATCAAAAAGAAAAAATATAATAATTGAAAAAAAAATTAACAAAATATCAAAAATTTATTTAAATTTATATAAATTATCAATTATGTTAAATAATTTTTTTTCATATTTAATTATTTTATATTTTATATATTATTTTTTTTTTTTAATATTTTTATTTTACATTTTATTTACAATTAATATTTTGTTTGAATTTTCTGTTAGTTCGCAATGGAAAATAATAAGTCTTTCATTAATATTACAATGTGAATTTTTGATTCTTGTAATGTCAGTCGAACGCAGTAATCGTCATTTGTCAAAAATTAAATTAATGTTTATGGATTTTAAATCAAGACAAATAATTGATTCTGGATTATTGAAAAGTGTAAGTTATGGTTATTAAAAACTAGTCGAGACCCAGCACAGAAACTAAATGCTAATAACTAATTGTTTTGTTTTAAATCAAAACTTGCACATAACTGCGATTGCGATTTTCTGATTTTGGATAAAGTGTAGTCAGTTGTTTTTTTGTTTCGATTTTTTAAATTATATTTTTATTGAAAAAGAAAATGAAATCGCATTTTTTCCCACATATTTGTACAGCAACTAACTGTAAATGACCTCTAATGAAAATTTAAGAAAAGTATTTTTTTCGGGAAAAAACCAAATTGAAATAAATTTGAGTTCTTTCGCAGTTACGCGAAGGATACATCCCATAGAAAAGTTCGTATTTTTTTATTTTTCTTTCAGACTTTCAGAAAAGTATGAGTATCATATTCTTCTAACTTAATTTGTTAATTGCATAATGTGTTTTGATTATATATTATAAAAAATAATAATATATAATCTATTTTATTTCATTTCTACAGGTTGAAGTATTTATAAATCAGCTAGAGATATGTAAATTGAATATTAACATATTAGGATTATTCAGTATGAGATCAACTGTTCTCATATCGTTTATGAATGCCCTATTAACAAATTTTGCAATTTTAATGCAGTATAAATTAGCTGAAAATAAATGAATTTAATTAAAAATTTAAAATATACATAAAAACGAATTTTATTATTTGTCAGTTCTTCTTTTTTAATAAATATTCAGTGTGCTAAGATTTCCATTTTTCACGTAATTATGATTGATAATATCATAAAGGAAGTATAATATAGAGTAACTATGTCAAACAACTTTTTAAAATAACGTTTTTATTTTTTTTCCTATTTTTTCAGACCCCCAAAACATATGTATAAGCAAAAAAGCTTTTCTATTTTCTCTAATACTCATTAATTTTTTTTCTATTTTGAGGATGTTTAGTTTTATTACAACAAAGTTCTAAAAATTCGAATGTAGTTGTGCGAAAAATCATAACAAATGAATAAATGAAAAAATATGTGTCTAAATTATGTATTGTTATGGTGTGCTAATATCAATTTATAACATCTATGATTTTTTTTTTTAAAACTAGCATCTTCGTCTTTATTGAAATTTATAAAATCCTTATCATAAGTTATTTCAAATCAATAAATATATATATTGCAATTTAATTTTTACATTAATAAAGAGATAATATGTCATAATATTTTATCTCCTTTGGATAAAATATTCTTAAACGATAGTGGGAGACATTGTTTTATTTTTATCGTGAATTTACGTTTAATTAGTTCATTCTTTAAAATAAATGTATATATTAAAATATTTGCATGAACTTTGTTTTAACTATTTAAATTTTGAAATATAAGGACATTAAAAAAATTATATCGGAATATTTTATTATTATTGGAAATTTATCAATTTGGATACGGAATTAAAATAAGTATAAATAATTTGAATAAAATAAAGTAAATATTTATTCATTTATTTTATTTATTAATAAGTAGGTAAACGCACTTTTTTGAATGCGCGACCTTCACTTAAATAATTTAGTAATTCATGAAGTTAGAGCTCCATAAAAAGTAGTCGGCTAAACAAGTTATCTTCTATCGACCCCAATCATAAAAAAAAAATAAAAATAAAAAAAAACTAATGATGTCCTTGAATTGAAATCAGAACAATTTTTATATCACAAAAATTATGACAATGATTTGGAAATATTTTATTTGATCTGTTTGAAATTACCAGATTTCGTATAAAAATGTTTGATAACTATTTTGCTCAACATTTTTATAAAAAAAAGAATTTTAACAAACTGTGTGCAATGCTGTTTGTACGCAATAAAATTATCAAAAAAATATGATTTCTGGTTCACCGAAACAGACGAATGTTATGAACATAGATTTAAATTTTTGGAGTTGTTATTAACACTTTTAATAATAAAAGGCTCAAAATTTTTAAAAGGGATATTATTACAAAGTTAAAGTATACTTTGAAACCAAAATAAAAAACAAAAAAAACATTATTCCAATGATATAAAATAATGTGAACATCGTCGGTCTCATGCAAAAATCACGGAACTGCAAAAACATAGTTTTGAGAAAATTGGATTTAAATTTCTTTTTTTTAGTACGTTTTGATATTTTCGGGAAAATAGAAATAGTCATTGCGTATATATAATTTATGACAGCTTTCAACTTCTAACTTTGAACATATTAAAATTTTAGTTTTTTATGATTTTTCTACAATATTAGGTCAAAACGGCCAAAATTACAGTTTCGTGATTTATGCACGAGACCGACGATATGTAAATTAAACATGTAATAAAATGAATTTATGCTTTCAAAAATAATTTTTTTATTTACATTTATCTAACCCAATTTTTTTTTTTATAGAGAACAAATACTAGTAAACATTAAAATACAATTATAATAAAGGAAATATTTTGTTTATTTTTAAAAGCTTTATAAAAAAAATATTTTAAAAGCTATAAAGCTCTCTCGTTATAGCGTTATATTCTAAAAAAAATAAAAGCTTGGGGGTCTGATCTAATTTTGTTCAACTTTGTTTATTCGAATTTTTTGTATGGGACTAGTTCCTCTATTTATACTTCCTTTATGATAATATGTATATAGTGTATATGTAATGATGCATAATATGTATTTATATTTTTTTTTAATTTTTGAGCAAAAAAAATCTTATAGTGTGAAAATATTTTTAAAATGTAGATTTAACAAATAAAAAGAACTCAAACACTTAATTCAAGTGAGACAAATTGATAAATTAACACAAATTCCAATTCGAAGTGAAAATCGAACCCACGACCGAACATGCCATACGATAAGAGCAATACCACTACACCATGTAATATTACATAAATTTTAACTAAATCTTCAATTATTTTAATAGTCCTTCAGTGTTAATCAAAATTTTACTTATTACTTGAATTCAGTCAATTACGTAAAGCTAATAATATATTTACAATTTTATTATTATTTATTTGATTACTTAATCTACTTCAGTAATTTTCATTATTGGAAATGCATTTCGTCGGCCTTTGTGAAAACTTACTAACCTCTAAATAAGATTCTTTTGAGATAATTGCATTTTTAGATTTCAAACACTGAAAATTCAAACACTGTAACTTTCCAATTCAGTAACTCTTGAATAAGTAGACAGGACTTTGAGTGGCCAAAGTATAATAAAGCATTGGTATGAAAAAATGGAACTAGTGATTTTTAACAGAAAGGTGACGGGCAAATTATTAATTTCTTTATAATTTATTTAATCAAGAACAAATTCAATTTTAACTTTATAGAGTATAATATATAAATTTTAGAATCATTATGCTTTTTGAGCTCTGTTACATTATTTCAGTATTTTAGGTTTTTTTTTAGAAATTATAATGAAGAAAGAAAAAAAACAAAATTTTAATTATTAACATATATGTAAATTTATTTAAAACATTTTATTTCACAACATTCAAAATTTCTTCAGGAGGGATAATCAAGAAACTGTCAAAATTTTATTGCATATCAATTTTAAGTTGATTGTCAATATTAATTTTAACTATACTCTTCTTTATAACCAAATATGAAAATAAAGTAATAAGTAATGAATATGATATGTGTTTTTTGGTATTAAAATATTTAGTTATTTCAATATCAATTATTGTCCAATCTTTCACTATATTGAAATTAATTTTTAATGAAAATGAAATTCTATTATGTTTAAATAATTGTTTAAAAATATATAGAATTATATTTAAATCAAAATCTTGTTATGACATTTCTACAAATTTTTTTTTATATTTAATAATAAAAAAATTTTTATGGTTCAACTTGACAATAATAGACGCTAAACAGGATTTTGAATTAATGAAAATCCATTATTATATTTTTAAACAATTCTCAAAAATGTATATTTTTTAAGTCGTTTATTAGTATCAGAATTTTATATGAATACTGGTAATCATTTGACAAATTTATTACGAAGCATAGAAGTGGTTACTTTCAAATTAAGTAATAATATAGAAACTAAAGAAGTACATTATAAATATATTGAAAAAATTAATAAAATTTCAAAAATTTATTTAAATTTATATAAATTAGTAAAAAATTTAGTTGGGTTGTTTTTTTTATATTATTTTATTACATTACTATTTTTTTTATATAATGTATTTACCCAATATTTTTACAAAATCAATGTATATTATACACAATCGGAAATTAGTAAAAGTATATTTTTATCAATCGATTTATCGTTCCTTATTATGTCGACTGATCGAATAAATTTAGAAAAAGTGAAAATAATGTTCTCAGATTTTAAATCAACATACGAAATTGGTGATAGATTATCTAGAAGTGTAAGTAAACAATATGAATACCTAGCCGCTACGCGCACGCCGCGCATACACAGTCCCGCATTTATACGAAGAAACTTTTGACTCGTCTGCAAAGAATGATGATGGATTTGGTAGAATATAATAATGAACTAAGATATAAAACCAGAATGAACTAGGATATAAAAAAATGAACTAGAATATAATAGCCAAAATGAACTAGAATATAGAAAAAATCTTATTATATCCTAGTTCATTTTAGTTATATCCTAGTTCATTTTCATTACATCCTAATTCATTTTAATTATATCCTAGTTCATTTTCATTATATCCTAGTTCATTTAGTTTTATATCCTAGTTCATTTGGTTTTATATTATTATATTCTAGTTCATTTTGGCTATTATATCCTAGTTCATTATATCCTAGTTCATAGGGCCATGTGTTTATAAATAAAATTTCTAAAATTAATCTCTTTATTTTTTTAAGATTGAAATGCTAATACGGCAACTTGAAATATACAATTTGGAGCTAAGTGTGGTAGGACTGTTCAATATAAGATCATTTCTAATAATTTCGTTCGTTCACAATATAATTATAAATTTAACAATTTAATTCAATGTAAATTGATTAAGATTACTTACGAATAAAATATTACAAAAATGTTATCTATTTTTGAGGACACAATTCTTATTAACTTGGAAAGTAAGTTGTCTGTATATTTCTTTACTATTTTCGACACTCTCGTAGGCCCTCTTTTCGTCATCACAGCGAGCTGAAATTTGGCACAAAGGTTCATGTCGCGTGACAATTGAAGCTATCAAAATTTGAAGCCGAAATTTCCATGGAAAACCCGGAAAATCGGGAAAAATCATTTGAAAATTCGGTACAAATTTGAGTAGTGATAAATCCGTTTTAGGAAAAAAGCAAAGTTTTCTGATTTTTCCGAAAAAATTTTCCGGAATTTTCCGACTTTTCGGGAAAATTTTCCGGTATAAAAGTTTTCTAAATTATGCAGGATCAAGTTCCCTATCAACTGGCATCATTACTTTCTCTCCGACAATGGTGAAAACTTGCAGAAAAAATTGAAGAAAATTCATGTAAAACGCTTTTCCGGAGTTTTTCCGACCAAGGAAGCGTTTGAGCGTTTTGCAACCTGAGACAAAGTTGTAGAGCTAAATGAGTTGCATAAAGTTGCAGAAAACTCCATGGAAAACCCTAAAAAGCGGAAAAATCATCGGAAAAATTTTCATCGATATGATTAGTCATAAAATTGTTTTCAAACATCCATGCAGCACATAATAACAATTTAGTTAACGTGAAAAAGGCAGAAAATAAAAATAAGTTAAAAACGAGTTTTCCAAAAAACTGAGTCCAGGCCGCATGAAAAAGGAGAAAATAACTCTTTCTTCACACACAGAGGTGGACTCAGATTTTTTGATTGGGACATTTCTCTTGAATATTCTTTCTCTTCATGAATCAAATCACTTACGTCCCAATCAAAAAATCTGAGTTCACCTCTGTGTGTGAAGAAAAAGTTATTTTCTACTTTTTCATGCGGCCTGGCCTCAGTTTTTTGGAAAACTCGTTTTTAACTTATTTTTCTTATTTTTTTTTCTTTTCAAACAATATAAGAAAATGATTAACGAATGAATTTTTAAGATTTTGTTATTTTAGTTATAGTAACTTATAACGTTCTGTACACGTTAAAGTGACCAGACGTCCCGGATTATGCGGGACTTTCCCGGATTTAAATCGTATGTCCTGCATTGAAAATTGTCCCGGAAAGTGTACCGTATTGTACATCTTACCTTATTATTTCCAAATAAATAACTAATGCTACCACCGAACGAGTGTTTTCAGTGGTTAATAAGTATTGGTCCATTGAAAAAACGCATGGAGCGATACTGCAAGTGAAGTGTAATTTTTCTTATTCAAGTGAAGAGTTTTATAAGTTTATTTCTTGTAACGATGATTTAATAAAAAAAAAAACACTCAGCAGAAAAATACGCTAAATTAACGTGTACTTTAAATACTTACACTTACGCAATATTATTATTAGTTTATTTTTATAAAATTAATTTCTTGTAATTAAAAATATAAAGAATAATTATTTTATTTTATTGCTAATTTTTTTTTTTATTTTTAATTAATATTAATTAAAAAAAAATGAATAAAATGAAAACTCTATGATATTTTAATTCGGAACAATTAAATAAACTAAGAAAATTTTGTACCGAGGAATGCGTTAAGCTTTTTTTATTTTTATTTGAACTGGTCCCAAATTTAAGCATAAAATATATGGTCACTTTAGTATACCTGTAACTAAAAATAATAAGTTTAATTTGAATATATTGTATATATTCCTATATTGTTAAAAAACATTCATTATCTAAGGCTTTCCAGAAAAAAAAGGGTTTTATATACCTGCAAATTTCAATTCTAACTCAAAGTTCACAAACTAAAATGTGAAATTGATTTTAAGGTAAGTTGCACTTGCGGCAAAACTACTCAAGCGTTGTGATCATATCTGTGCGAATTCGTAGAGTATTTTCATAATTTATTGTAATATAGGTATTATAGGCAGTGGATGATATTCGAAATTTTTAACTACCGGTACGCTTAAAAAAAAAATTATTCAATATTTATTTATACATATAAAACATATTTATTTACGTAAGAAAAAAATTTAATTAAATAATGTCGAAATTAAATTTTGGTTTTGGCACAGCACAATTGCAACAGAATCTTTAACCCGTTTGTCACTTGCCAGACGATGCCCTTGTCGCAACCATAATTTAACATGTGGTACAGCATCAAAATCTTCCATTGATTTGCCCATTAAATTTATTGTCATTACATGAACGGTAGTTTCAATTAATAAAGAATTTCTCTTATCATAAATTATATTATTCACTGTGCTGAATCCTATTTCAGCTTCGGAGGAATTAACAGCAATCACATTTAAAATTCTTTTAGCTCTCATAATATATTAATAGTTTCAATATCACGAAATACACAAAAAATCAATCATTTAATAACTTTAAAACACCATTAAAGCAAAAACATAATATACAACAACCGGTACGGAAAATTTTGAAAATTTTAACAACCGGTACAACCGTACCGCCCCGTACCGCCCCGTACCGGGTGAAAATTCCCACTGAGTATAGGTAGTATAGGTAGTATAGGTAGTATAGGTGGTGCAGGTAGTATATAGGTATATTTATTTCTTATGTTCTTATATTCATAAAACCAAAAGAAACTAGTTAAGTAAGAAATACACATTATGGACAGAAAATTTCTCATATTCAAAAAATATAAAAAACTTACCTAAATTAAACAAATTACAAGAAAAAGTGCAACTTATATTCTTGCAAAGTTCTTACTTACTTCATTAATTTTATGGTAAACTGTTTTTAAGTTTAAAAAAAATATTAGTGCTTCACCCTTAAAAAAATTTAAAAATTTCAAATTCTGAATTTCAAATTCCTAATGTATTTTGTTAGTGTAATTTAATGTCAAAAAAAAGTTTTCGGGTGAACACTTTTTTTCACTTTTTTTCATAAATTTCAAATATTAATAACAAAGCTGCCAGAGTAGGATTTTCTTTCACTAAATTTAGAGAATTTTATTATACTGGGGAAAAATTATGAACAAAAAATTATTGTGCAAAAAAAATATCAGGAAATTTGCGGAATTTTTTCATCTGGCATGTCTTTTTTTTTTGATTTGACAATTAGAATGACAGAACTTGAATTTCAAATTTTTTTTTGTTGTTGTTAATTTCAAATACACGCTCTGAGGCGTGTATTTGAAATTCACAACAACAAAAAAAAATTTGAAATTTTACACTAACAAAATACATTAGGAATTTGAAATTCAGAATTTGAAATTTTTAAATTTTTTTAAGGGTGAAGCACTATTGATTACACCAAGAACTTAATATATCTGTGGCCACAAGACATAACCGCTTAAGGGGGTATTCTGGTCTAGAAATTTGAAAAAATTTGTTTAATCCTTTAAGAACATGTCTTTAAGAGGATTTTAGAAAATTCAAATTGTTTTCGGAGATATGGCTGTTTTACTAAAATATCATTTCATGAATTACACTGGCGAGAAACTTTACGTGAAACTTTAAACGCGTTTTTCTCAAAACTATATTTTTTAAAACGATTGCCATGATAACTCAAGTCCTACTGAACCGATTTACTTCAAATTTTGTAGAGGTCTTCTTCATAGGCTTCTCTATCGCATGAACTAGCCTCATCCCAAAATTTTAATGATTACTATTTTTAAAAATTTCCAAAAACTCAAAAAAAGTGGTCCAAAACAAATTTTTTTTTTCAAGTGGTCGCCATTTTTTCAGAAATCAAAAAAAAATTTTCTTATCTTAACATAATAAGTCTTTATTCCAATCATTCTTTTTTTTTTTAATACTTAGATTTTTTCCTAACTTAACTTTAGCCAATTTGAAACTTTAAAGATTTGAAACTTTAAACTGCTCTCCTGAAAAGTAGCAAAATCGAGTTAGGCGATTATGTCTTGTGGCCACTGATATATTTCTAAGACGTCTATTATGAAAAACGAACGTTGTAAAGTTTGAGCTATTTTATGAAAATTTTCACTCCGCCATTCATGTAATTACTAATGATATGTCATTTGTCTGATATGTCTATTTTGCTTTTCACAAAACGTACAAAAGTGATCGGATAAAATTTACATAGAAAAAACCTGTGGAAAGGATACATTAAAAAAAAAAAACTCAATAAAAAAATCAAAGGGTAATCATTTTTTGGGTTCCTCCCACATACTCGCTTTCAGCAGAATCGATTAAAAGTTTTAAAAATTTATATCTATGTATATAAATATAATTATTAAGACTTGTAGCTGTAGGTGAAAATTAACCAAAATTGATCATATTTCGGTGTAATCGAAATCAGGCGGAAATAAGAACTGAAAGATAGAAAATTTAAACATAGAGTCTGGTTTTCATTTTTGTTTGCAAACGGGATAAAAATATATATTTTTCAAAACTGATTTACATAGATACATTGTGTAAGTATCTTCATTGAAATTTGAGATACACATACGAGTATAATTTTTACAGAGCAAAGAACAGTGTAACATTATATTAATTTAATAACTACTGCCATATTTAATTTTGTTTTTGGAATGTGTAATAACTGTATCACTTGACACATGATGTCCTTGTTGCATCTTATGATTTCACGTGTGGCATAGCATCAATTCTTATATCAATTTTCCCATTAAAGTAATTGTCGTTGAATTGTTTCTATTTTGTAAAGAGTTTCGTTTATGATATAATGTTACTGATTGTGCTGAATTCTCTTTCGAATGCGGCAGAATTGTATTTTACTTACTAAAAGTCTTATCAACATGTTGCCGAAAACTTTGAAAATTTTAACAAGTATGGTACGGTCTGAATATCATCACTGGGTATCATCAATATTGTAAATTGTGATAAAATAATTTTAAATTAGGTTCATTTGTTTTTTTTTAATTTTTTATTTATTCCACCTGTATTTAACATGTATTTTGGATTTTATATAAAAACATATTTTAATGCGCATGTAATCAGGAAGTTGTATTTACAATCGTAAATTTAGCTCGGTAAATGGTATATTACATGCGTCAATACACATGTAATTATTTAATTAAGTAAATTTTATTTACATTCTCCGTATTAAGTAAATTTTATTTACTTTCTTCATTTTGAACTTTTGTTTATTTTGTGCATTGCAAATGTATTGATTTCAACTAGCTCTCACATGTTAATAAAATTTGTTATACAGCTCGTTGTGTATTTACACAAAAACACATGGACACTTGTCAATATTATATTACTCGACCTAACGGTCTCGTAATATAAGTATTGACGCGTGTCCATGCATCACCCACACTGAGATAATCAGCCGTGTAGTTGAAAAGTAAACAAAACTTTTTGTAGGGATAACAAATAAAAAATTACCACTAGTTTTCAAAATTTTGTTCGCTTTGTTGGTCGGCAGTAATTTTTTTTGCCTTTTTTGGTTTAGTTTTATAAATTTTAAAAAAATTTAAGTGGAATGATATTTAAGATAAATTAATAAAAAATCAATATTTTATTAGTTTAGTAAAAAAAAATTTTTTTTAACATCCAAAATATAATAAAAATCCTTCATAGGACAATTTTTTTTCTTAACTACAGTAGTCTACAGTAGGGCTTCTCAAACGGTATCCCGGGATCCCGTTTTCCCGGGATCCCGGTTGTAAAATTGAATCCCGTAATCCCGGGATTTCAACCAAAAATCCCGGGATTTCTTAATTAAAAAATTAATAGTGATTGCACTAAATTTTAGGCTTAGGTTTATATCTATGCTAGACCGAATTAATTAAGTGATTGCTGACTGTTAGTATAGAGCTAAGTACAATATATAGATTATTTTCTATACAATTACGGGGGATTCCCTTCATTATTAGTGCTATGCTAACTTTTGATGTTTATATATCACATACTCGAAATTTCATTCACTGTTTCAGTATAAAGCTAAAATTAAAATATACAATTTTAGTATAGAAAAAACACAACCCATAAAAACAAAGTTTTTGATATAAATCCTTTATATGCGATGCAATTGATATGAAGTTCATATAAAGATGTGTGTGTGTGTTGATGAGTCTGTGATGCCAAAGTATATTGTTATCGACGACAAAGTGATGTGCAAAATTTTACCTCGATAGGATACCGGAAATTGGATCTATTTTGACTTACTAAGTTTGGAGACCAGGTAGTGAAGTTTATATAAAGGTGTGTGTGTAATGCTAAAGTAAATTTCAGCTCGATTGGATACCGTGAAGTGGGTCAATTTTGACTTTCTAAGTTTGTGGAAACGAAGTGAAGTCGGTATAAAGAATTTAAAAAATAAATAAGTGCAGTTTAATATATATAGAATTAAAATTTTATTAAAATAATCGAAGTTTGAGGATATTTGAGCATATTTCAAGTTGTTAACTAATTTTTTATAATGCAGTATTTTTCTTTGTTATTATGTAAAATATCAACTTAGGTAACCCCATCATGTCAAGTTGAAGTGGATCGAAAGCATGGCATAATTTTATGAGATAATTTTTTGTTTAATTTGGGCTTATAAAATAATTCCGGGATCCCGGGAATATGAAAAATTTTGTCCCGGGATCCCGGGATTTGAAAATTGCGGGAAATGAGAAGCCCTAATATGTACCCGCGAAATTTTCAAATGTGATATAGGTATCTACTTGTTTTGTAGTAATCAAATGCTTCGTTTTTCACAATATGTGGATTTTTTAAATAAAAAGTTGTTATTTTGAATGGAAGACGGCAGCCGGTGAAACATGTTTGGGTACTGCCTGTACTTCCCTAACAAGTTTCAGAAAAATCGGGATTGTGTGTTAGCTGAACTTTATCCAAAACGTCTAATAAGAGCTAGGTACAAGTTATTTTTTTAGTTTATACAAATTTTAATTAAATTAATTTGAATTTTTTTGAAATTCATTTAAAATTAAAGATAAATTAGGTGTATTTGCCATCTGATACCTAGAGCCTAGAAATTATAACAAAAAAAAATCAATTTACTTTACCAGGAACAAAAAAGATTTGTGGATTAAACAAATACTTTTTTTTTTCTTAAAAATTAATATTAATCATATAATAAATTGCAATAATTAAATTATATTTTTTTTGCTTTTAATTCCATTTTACAGATTAATTTTTATATTGTATAGAGTTTCATACATTTGTTATGATTTTTATGCCAACGAGATGCTGTGAATGTATTGTTTTTTCTTCTAATAGGAGGCTTTTAATTTATGTTGGTATTGGTCCCTGTGTTTTTGTCTATACACAACTCGTTGTATAATAACAAATTTTCTTAACATGTGTTGTAATCTACTATTGTATTTTTGAAATTATTTTCATCGAGTCATTTAACATAAAAAAAATTTTGTTTGCATTGCAGTCTTTATAAATAAAGAATGGTTCTACATGGATATTTGACATATGAAATTTTAAGCATTATTTAAATATAATGCATGTAGATATTACATAAATTTTAACTTAATCTTCAATTATTTTAATTGTCCTTCAGTGCTAATCAAAATTTTATTTATTATACTTGGATTGAGTCAATTACTCATAAAGCTAATAATATATTTATATTGTTTTATTATTTATTTGATTACTTCAGTAATTTTCTTTATTGGAAATGCGTTTCGTCGGCCTGTGTGAAAACTTACATTTTTAAATTTCAAACATTGAAAATGGTTTTAAGTAATTTTCCAACTCAAAAACTCTTGAAAAAGCAGAAAAGGATTTGTAATAAAGGATTTGTATGAAAAATTGGAACTAGTGATTTTTAACAGAACGCCGACGGACAAATGGATGATTATTTTTTAATTTAAATTTTATAATTAATTTATTCAAGAACATATTGACTTTTAACTTTATAGAGTATAAATTTTCGAATCATTATCCATTTAGAACTCTGTTACATTATTTAAGCGTTTAAGGTTTTTTATATTAAATAATAATGAAAAAAGAAAAAATATTAATTATAATTATTAATATATATGTAAATTTATTTAAAATATTTTATTTCCCAACATTCGCAACTTCTTCAGGAAGGAAAATTAAGAAACTGTCAAAATTTAATTACATATTAATTTTAATTCGATTGTCAATATTAATTTTAGCAATATTTTTGTTTTTAAACACAAATGAAAATAAAGTAATAAGTAAACAATGTGATATAAATTTTTTAATATTAAAATATATGACTTTTTCAATATCAATCATTATAACTTTTTGCACTATATTTAAATTAATTTTTAAAGAAAATGAAATTCTATTATATTTAAATAATTTTTTAAAATTGTATAGAATTATATTTAAATCAAAATATTGTTATGAAATTTCGACAACTTTTTTTTTATATTCAATAATAAAAATTTTTTTACGGTTTAGCTTAACAATAATAGAGGCTCAGCAAATAATTAATCGTAATAAAAAGGCTTTTCAATTAATGAAAATGCCCTATTATTTTTTTACAGAATTCGAAAGATTGTCTGCATTTTCAATGGCAAATTTATATTTTTTATGTCATTTATTAATATCAGAATTTTACGCGAATACTGGAAATCATTTGAGAAATTTATTTCGAAGCATAGACGTGGTTACTTCCAAATTAAGTAATAATATAGAAACTGAAAAAATACATTATAAATATATTGAAAAAATTAATAAAATTTTAAAAATTTATTTAAATTTATATAAATTAGTAAAAAATTTAAATAATTTATTTCAAAATTTAGTTGGGTTTTTTTTTTTATATTATTTTATTACAATATTATTTTTTCTATATATGGTATTTAAAATATATTTAAATGAAATAAATGTATATTCACACTGGGAAATCAGTTCAAGTCCATTTTTATTTTCATTTGATGTAATAATCTTTATTATGTCGACTGATCGAATATTAAAAAATTTAAAAAAAGTGAAAATTATATTCTCAGATTTCAAATCAACATATAAAATTGATGATAGATTATCTAGAAGTGTAAGTGTGCAAGTAAAAAATATGATCACAACACTTTCTAAGAAAAATTTCTTTCCTTATTTTTGATGTATGAAATGATTATTAAAACCGAAAATCTATATTAATTTTCGGAGCTACGAAAATATTTTGTGTAACAATATTTAAATAACCTTAAACTTATGCCTCGATCATAGCTAATACCGCAAAGCAATTAAGAGCTACCGTAAAAATCGATTTTCTACGATATTTCTTAATTAATTTAAATAAAAATTATAAAAAACGCAAGATATTAGTTTTATTGATTTTTTGTAAAAAGAATTTCTTAAAATTATTTCATAATTAATTAGAGAACTGAATTTATTTTTTTTGCTCCTGAAAGAATTGACTACATCACAAAATAATTTTTTTGTTTCTTTTTCACTGCGTTTCTTTTGCATCGAAATTTGGTTTTCGGCATTATTCTGTCACAATCATATTATAGAAAAAACAAAACAGTTGTTTGCAGTTGATTTTTTTGCTTTCAGGTAAAATTAGCTGTGAAAAGGTTTCCGGAACATTCCTTCAAAAATTGCTTTGCTATTAGCTATGATCGAGGCATAACGCGACCTCTAAATAGTTGCCTATTAATATTATCTCTAACCAGGGTATAAACTTATGCAACATTTTTTTTGGGATTAACGTTTGAAGGTGACTGCACTTTTCTAAATTTTGGGCTTTCTTTGTTGTATTCGATTTGGCTTGAATTAAAAACTAAAATGTTGAAACGCAATGAAAAAGAAACAAAAAAAATTATTTTGTATTTTAATGAAATTTTCAGGCAGCAAAAAAAAAACAATTTTCTTAATAATTTTTACATATTTCGCAAAAAATCGTTTTACTATAATATCTTGCATTTCTCTAAATTTTATTAAAATAAATGGAATAATAACATAGAAAATTGGTTTTTAAGGTACCTCTTATTCAGAGAAATTACATATCATGGAAAAGTACTTCACTGGAACAAACAACTCACGTCCGTTCTATGAAGTATTAAAGTATAAAAAGCTCCACAACATTGCAAATATGTGTAACAAAAAAAAAACATGCACATATTTATAAAATATATTTCTAAAATTAATCTCTTTTTTTTTTTTTTAAGATTGAAATGCTAATAAGGCAACTTCAAATATACGATTTGGATCTAAGTGTGTTAGGACTGTTCAATATAAGATCATTTCTAATAATTTCGTTCGTTCACAATATAATTATAAATTTAACAATATTAATTCAATGTAAATTGATTAAGAATACTTATGAATAAAATATTTAAAATTATATGTTAATAAAAATTTTCTGTGTTTTTCTTACTTTTTTTCTCTCTTCAAATAATTTAGGAAAATGATTAATGAATGAATTTTGAAGTTTTTGGTACTTTAGTAGTAACTTACCTTAACGTTCTGTGTAATTTTAATTTTAAATTTATGTATTTGTATCAGGGCTGTGGAGTCGGTCAACAAAATTACCGACTCCAACTCCGACTCTGTCTCCTCATTTTTGTCTTTGGCGACTCCGACTCCGACTCCTACTTTGACTACTTTGACTCTGTGTGATACCAATGTACTATACTTTCTGTACCCGCACCAGCAATTATAAAAATAGTATTTCCCGAAATTGCCATAAATTTTAATATGAACATAAAAGAGTATTTCCCGTAATTTTCCCAGTAGGCCAAAAATCGCGATAATATGTATATTTTTATTGGATTTCTGTGCCAGACACTTGGTTGTTGCTTTATTTTGTCGACTTCGACTCTTAACGAGCAAAATTACTACCGACTCCGACTCCGACTCCACAGCCCTGATTTGTATATTGTTAAAAAACATTCATTATCCAAGTCTGCTGACATGCATTTTGAATTTCTTTAATTTTTCAATAATTTCAATAATTTGATTTAATTATACAAAATTTGTTAATATTTTAATAAGTTGTAGTTTCTGCACAGAAATAAAATTCAAATATAGTTTTGTTAAACTTCACTTATGGTTCTGTTCATACAATCTTTGCGCATTTTTCACCGCTGCCGTTTATTTCCTGTAAAATTGAAACAAAAAAAGAGCAAAAACCTTTTTCAATTCTGCAGCGTGAAATTTACAATAAATAAACATAACATTTTTATTATATGTATTCTTCCTTTTATTTAGCATTTTGTGTACGACAAGGCTGATTTTAAACTTTCTATAATGAACTTCAATTTATTTTGGAAAGCTTTGGAAATTTGTGAAAAATATGGGCAAAAAAAAAGATTGTTTAATTTCTTCTCAATCATTATTTAAATATATATATTCCATATTATTCTATAAACAATAATACCTAAAATATTAAGCATTATTTCAATATGAGTATTATTTAAACTGAATCTTCCATTAGTAATCATAATTTTACTTATAATTTGAATTGAGTCAATTACTTAAGCCTTATAATGTATTCATATAGTTGATTATTTAATTGATTACTTAATCTACTTCAGTAATTTCTATTATTGGAAATTCATTTATGCTCACAAGATGACGAAGGGCTAACTATTTGTTTTAAAAATTTATTTATTCAATATTAAATTATTATTTTTTAATAAATTCTTCCCTATGAAATTTTAAATCATTATGCATTTTGAGCTCTGTTACATTATTTGAGGGTTTAGAGTTTTTTATATCAAAATATAATGAAAAAAGAAAAAATATTTATTATAATTATTAATGTCTATGTAAATTTATTTAAAATATTTTTTTTTACAACATTTACAATTACTACCGAAAATAAAATTAAAAAACCATCGAAATTTTATTACATATCAATTTCATTTCGATTGCTAATAATAATTTCGAGTATAATAACATTGTTTGTTAAATATCAGAAAGAAATAATAAGTAAAGAATATGATTCAAATTTTATTTTATTAAAATATTTACTTCATTTTATATTAATCATTGTACAATGCTTAACAATATTTAAATTAATTTTTAAACAAAATAAAATTTTCTCATGTTTAAATAGTTTTTTAAAATTATATCGAACTGTATTAAAATCCAAATATTGGTATGAAAATATTTCTACAAAATTTCTTTTATTCTTAATGATAAAACTATTCATATGGATTAATTTAGTTGCATTAGATTGCCAATTAATAATTACTCATAATGGAAAATTTTTTAATGCAATAATTATAAAACTGTATTATTATTGTATAATTCAATTCTCAAGAATGTCTACATTTATTATGATAAATTTATATTTTTTAAGTCATTTATTAATATCAGAATTTTATGTGAATACTGGTAATCGTATGAGAAATTTATTCCGGATTATAGAAGTCTTTTTGGTTACTTTTAAATTAAATAATAATATAAAAAATAAGACAATATATTATAAATATATTAAAAAAATTGATAAAATTTCAAAAATGTATTTAAATTTATATAAACTGATTAAAAATTTGAATAATTTATTTCAAAATTTAGTTGTTTTCTATTTATTATATTATTTCATTTCATCATTATTTTTCCTATATGAAGTATTTACACATAAATTATACGCACTAAATGAAGATATAAATTCGAAATTAATTTTAATTGTATTTTTTTTATCAATTGATGTATCATTAGTTGTTATTTCAACTGATCGAATATTGAAAAATTCAGAAAAAGTCAAGTTATTTTTTTTAGACATAAAATCAGGATATGAAATTGATGATAGATTGTCTAGAAGTGTAAGTAAAAAATATGAACAAATTTTCAATTTTGAGATGTATTAATGTAATAATAAAATATAGAGTTTTTTTTAAATCTTTTCTAAAACATATTATATTTTTTGAATGTTCTCCATATGATGTTCTTTATATAAAATTAACCGGAATTCTACATTACATCATAATTCGTATACCAGTTTTACATATTGTACGAGATCGGATCGGAAGAGGCCATATTATTTGTTCAAGGTCACAAGTTTTAAGAGTTCTTCGACATTTTCAATATGAGGAGTGATATGAGGAATCACGTTTTGTTTTGTTGCCCGATTTGAGCAATTTTTAATGTATATTTAGACAACTAAATATGGATTTATAAATCACATTTCTAAAATACATATTTCTTTTCTTTTATTTTTTCAGATTGAAATGCTTATAAGACAACCACAAATATACGATTTGGATTTAAGTGTATTAGGACTGTTCAATATAAAGTCAGCTTTAATAATTTCATTCATACACACCACAATTATAAATTTAACAATATTAATTCAATGTAAAATATATGACCACCAAAAAATATTTCACTAATAAAATGTTTGAAATTTTACGTACATATGTTATAAAAATGTTAAATGATATGTTTTTATTAATTTTTTTCTTTTTAATATAATTTAGAAAACTAATGAGTGAAATAATTTCTAAGATTCTAACCCTTTAGTAGTTACCTAAGGTACACATCAGTGGAAGGCCGTGGACTATAATTTTTTTTTGCCAGGATTGAGATTTGTATATAATATGTATGTAAATACACGCCTATATTCGTTGTGTCAAAATTTTCATTTTTATTTATGTAGATTTTATTTCAATCAACACTCTTATTTCTGATACTGAAATTAACTAAGTTTTATAATATACGTTTATCTGATATGCATTTGGAAGATTTCAATTCTCATTGAAATAAAAAGATCCTAATTACGATTAAAAAATATTTTAATGCGTTGGGGATCGTTATGTTGTATTTAGTGCTATAGAATTTTGATCACTAAATGGAGTATTATATGCGTCAATACACATGCAATCATTTAGATGCATCTGCTTAAATAAAGAAAAAATTTAGATGCATCAGCGTATATAATGAAAAAATTTAGATGCATCAGCGTAAATAATGAAATCATTTAGATGTTTCGTATTGAATATGACGTAATACCTAAACAAACATAATATCTCCCACAATATTTTAATACAGCCAAATACAAAAAAAAAAAGAGAAAAAATGAGAAGAAAAAATATTCTCTCTTTGCAACTACCTCTCTCCTACGCATTAAAACAGTATATTGGATATGTAAACAAAATTTGTTATACAACTCGTTCTGTATTTACACAAAAATACATTGACACTTCGTCTATCTAGTTCTTAAGTGCCGTATACGCATTTTTCGTATTTTTGGCAAATTGAGTTTGAAAAATATCTCGAGAACGGAAGGAGCTATTGAAATTTCGAGAAGAGCGTTCGAAAGATCGCATTCGAGTTAGTATGAAGCAATCCCTAACTCCAAAAGTGCCAAAATGCGTATACGGCACTTAAGAACTAGATAGACGATTTGTCAATTTGTATCACTCGACCTTCGGTCTCGTGATATAAGTATTGACTCGTGTCAATGTATTTTTGTGTATACAGAACTCTTAATTAATAACAAATTTAGTTTACATATACAATAATCTACTATTATTTCACAAAATTTACAATTACTACCGAAAAGAATATTAAAAAACCGCCGAAATTTTATTACATATCGGTTTCAATTCGATTGTCAATATTAATTTTGACAATAATATTTCCAATTATTATGCAAGAAGGAGAAGTAATAAGTAAAGAATTTGCAATTTTTTCATTTTTTTTTTTTTTTGGTATTTGTCTGTATTGAAATATTGTGAGTGTGAGTGATAATATTTTTGTTTATAGTAATACGCAGTTCAAAATGAAGTAAGTAAATACAATTTACTTAATAGGGAAATGTAAATAAAATTTACTTAAGTGAATAATTACATGTGTATTGATGCATGTAATATACCATTTACTGATCTTAATTTACGATTGTAAACACAACTTACTTTACTTAATAGTAGATTACAACACATGTTAAGAAAATTTCACAAAAACACATAGACACGAGTCAATACTTATATCACGAGACTGTTAGGTCGAGTGATATAATATTGACAAGTGTCTATGTGTTTTTGTGTATATAGTATATACACAACGAGCTGTATAACAAATTTTATTAACATGTTTTGTATACTGTTTTAATGTGCATGTGCGAGTTAGTTGCAATAAATACATTTGCAATCCAAAAAATAAACAAAAGTTCAAAATTAAGAAAGTAAATAAAATTTACTTAATACGGAGAATGTAAATAAAATTTACTTAATTAAATAATTACATGTATATTGACGCATGTAACATACCATTTATCGAGCTAAATTTGCGTTTGTAAATACAACTTACCGATCACATGCACACTAAAAATATTAATAATACCAAGAACTTAATATACATATATTTCTAAGAGGTCTATTATGAAAAACGAAAGTTGTAAAGTGATACTTGAGCTTTTTTCTGAAAGTTTTAAAAATTTATATCTATGTAAATAATATATAAATATTAAGACTTCTGGTATGTAGGTGAAAATGAACCAAAATTGATCTATTTCGATGTAATCGAAATCATGCGGAAATAACAACTGACAGATAGAAAATTTAAACATAGAGTCTGGTTTTCATTTTTGTTCGCAAACGGGATAAAAATATATATTTTTCAAAACTGATTTACATAGATACATTGTGTAAGTATCTTCATTGAAATTAGAGATACACATACGAGTATAATTTTTATAGAGCAAACAACAGTGTAATATTATATTAATTTAATAACTGCCATATTTAATTTTGTTTTTGGGAATGTGTAATAGGTATAGGTGTATCACTTGACACATGGTGTCCTTGTAGCATCTTATGATTTCACGTGTGGCATAGCATCAATTCTTATATCCATTTTACCATTAAAGTAATTGTCGTTGAATTGTTTCTATTTTGTAAAAAGTTTCGTTTATGATATAATGTTACTGATTGTGTGAATTCTCTTTCGAATGCGACAGAATTGTATTTTACTTACTAAAAGTCTTATTGACATGTGCGGAAAACTTTGAAAATTTTAACAAGTATGGTACGGTCTGAATATCGTCACAAGGTATCATCAATATTGTAAATTGTAATTAAATAATTTTAAATTAGGTTCATTTGTTTTTTTTTTATTTTTTATTTATTCGACCTGTTTTTAACATGTATTTTGGATTTTATATAAAAACATATTTTGTATTATTTTCATCGAGTCATTTAACATAAAAAAAATTCTGTTTGCAGTCTTTGTAATTAAAAAATAGTTCTACATGGATATTTGACATATGGAATTTTAAGCATTATTTAAATATAATGTATGTAGATATTACTAAATGTTCAATTATTTTAATTGTCCTTCAGTGCTAATCAAAATTTTACTTATTACTTGTATTCAGTCAATTACGTATAAAGCTAATAATATATTTATATTGTTTTATTATTTATTTGATTACTTCAGTAACTTTCTTTTTTAGAAATGCATTTCGTCGGCCTGTGTGAAAACTTACATTTACTTAAATTTACATTTTTAAGGATTTGTATGAAAAATTGGAACTAGTGATTTTTAACAGAACGCCGACGGACAAATGAATTATTTTTTTTATAATTTGAATTTTATAATTAATTTATTCAAGGACATATTGACTTTTAACTTTATAGAGCACAATATATAAATTTTCGAATTATTATCCATTTTGAACTCTGTTACATTATTTGAGCGATTAAGGTTTTTTATCTTAAATAATAATGAAAAAAGAAAAAATATTAATTATAATTACTAATATATATGTAAATTTATTTAAAATATTTTATTTCACAACATTCGCAACTTCTTCAGGAAGGAAAATTAAGAAACTGTCAAAATTTAATTACATATTAATTTTAATTCGATTGTCAATATTAATTTTAACAATATTTTTGTTTTTAAACAAAAATGAAAATAAAGTAAAAAGTAAACAATGTGATATACATTTTTTAATATTAAAATATATGACTTTTTCAATAACAATCATTATAACTTTTTGCACCATATTTAAATTAATTTTTAAAGAAAATGAAATCCTATTATATTTAAATAATTTTTTAAAATTGTATAGAATTATATTTAAATCAAAATATTGTTATGAAATTTCGACAACTTTTTTTTTATATTCAATAATAAAATTTTTTTTACGGTTTAGCTTAACAATAATAGAGGCTAATAAGCGAGTCACACTACAACTAAAAAGCCACTACTCATGACGGCTTTTTTAAATGCGTTCACACTTGCACTTTTTGGTTTTTTTTCTTTTTTTTTCTCGTTTTGTCATATCTTTTTCCTTTTTTTTTGGGAATTTTTTTTGTTTTTTATTCGTTTTTTTTAAAAAATTGCCGCCAACTTCCTGAAAGTATGCAATTGTTAGTTTATTTTTTTCTCACAGAGCTCATTTGTTATTTGATCCCTGATTTTCTAGTGGCTTTTTGAAAAGCCACTAGCTTTTTTTTCTTTTTTTCGTATGGAAAAAGCCACGAAATAGCCACAACGATGATAGCTTTTTCAAAAAGCCATTAAAAAGCCGAAGTGTGACAGCCTTATAAGCAAATAATTAATCGTAATAAAAAGGCTTTTGAATTAATGCCCTATTATTTTTTTACAGAATTCGAAAGATTGTCTGCATTTTCAATGGCAAATTTATATTTTTTATGTCATTTATTAATATCAGAATTTTACGCGAATACTGGAAATCATTTGAGAAATTTATTTCGAAGCATAGACGTGGTTACTTCCAAATTAAGTAATAATATAGAAACTGAAAAAATACATTATAAATATATTGAAAAAATTAATAAAATTTTAAAAATTTATTTAAATTTATATAAATTAGTAAAAAATTTAAATAATTTATTTCAAAATTTAGTTGGGTTTTTTTTTTTATATTATTTTATTACAATATTATTTTTTCTATATATGGTATTTAAAATATATTAAAATGAAATAAATGTATATTCACACTGGGAAATCAGTTCAAGTCCATTTTTATTTTCATTTGATGTAATAATCTTTATTATGTCGACTGATCGAATATTAAAAAATTTAGAAAAAGTGAAAATTATTTTCTCAGATTTCAAATCAACATATAAAATTGATGATAGATTATCTAGAAGTGTAAGTGCAAGTACAAAATATGATCACAACACAATTTTCTAAGAAAAATTTCTTTCCTTATTTTTGATGTGTGAAATTATTATTAAAACCGAAAATCTATATTAATTTTCGTAGCTACGAAAATATTTTCGGTAACAATATTTTAATAACCTTAAACTTAAGCCTCGATCATAGCTAATACCGCAAAGCAATTAAGAGCTACCGTAAAAATCGATTTTTTGCGATATTTCTTAATTAATTAAATAAAAATTATAAAAAACGGAAGATATTAATTTTATTGATTTTATGTAAAAAGAATTTCTTAAAATTATTTCATAATTAATTAGAAAACTGAATTTATTTTTTTTTTGCTCCAGAAAGAATTGACTACATCACAAAATCATTTTTTTGTTTCTTTTTCACTGCGTTTCTTTTGCATCGAAATTTGATTTTGCGGCATTATTCTGTCACAATCATAATATAGGAAAAAAAAAAACAGTTGTTTGCAGTTGATTTTTTTGCTTTCAGGTAAAATTAGCTGTGAACAGGTTTCCGGAACACTCCTTCAAAAATTGCTTTGCGGTATTAGATATGATCGAGGCATGACGGGACGTCTAAATAGTTGCCTATTAATATAAGCTCTAATCAGGGTATCAAACTTATGCAACATTTTTTTTGGGATTAACGTTTGAAGGTGACTGCACTTTCTAAATTTTGGGCTTTCTTCGTTGTATTCAATTCGGCTTGAATTAAAAACGAAAATGATAAAATGCAATGAAAAAGAAACAAAAAAAATTATTTTGTATTTTAATGAAATTTTCAGGCAGCAAAAAAAAAAGTCAATTTTTTTAATAATTCAATTCAATTCAATTTTTATTATATTAATATTCATTTTACAAAAATGTATACAAATTTAATTAATTTTTTCAGAGTTTTAGATCCATTTCTTATCTTTACAACTTTAACATTTTTCTTTTTAATATTTTATGCTAGCTTATAGGTATATGTATTTAAGATTTTATTTTAAGGAGAAAATTTTTATTTTTAAAAACCTTATTTGTGATTTCTTAACCTAGTAAATAACAAAATATAAAATAAAATAAAATAAATTAAAATTTTCTTAATAATTTTAACATTTTTCAAAAAAATCGTTTTACTATAATATCTTTCATTTCTCTAAATTTTATTAAAATAAAAGGAATAATAACATAGAAAATTGGTTTTTAAGGTACCTCTTATTCAGAGAAATTAATTAGCTGTGATCAAGGCATTATTTTATTTAGAGACAAAAACAAATTATTTTTTTTTATTGCAGCTAGTTTTAGTTAGTTTGTTGCGGTTTGAGGAGTTATTGCATGTAAATAAGAAGCACGAATTTGGACGGCGCATTTTCACTACCAAATTTAAACTGCAGCGGTTCAAATCCGGTCCGATTCAAAATACGTTCGTGTTCACTATCCTTTTCCATAGAGATAAAATCCCTAATTCAATATCCAAGATAGTTCGGAAATGAAATAAGGTTGTTACACAGTAAATATACGTTTGACATATCATGGAAAAGTACTTCTCTGGAACAAACAACTCACGTCTGTTCTATTAATTATTAAAGTATAAAAAGCTCCACATACATTGCATATATGTGTAACAAAAAAAAACATGCACATATTTATAAAACATATTTCTAAAATTAATCTTTTTTTTTTTTAAGATTGAAATGCTAATAAGGCAACTTCAAATATACGATTTGGATCTAAGTGTTTTAGGACTGTTCAATATAAGATCATTTCTAATAATTTCGTTCGTTCACAATATAATTATAAATTTAACAATATTAATTCAATGTATACTTATGAATAAAATATTTTAAATTCTATGTTAATAAAAATTTTATGTATTTTTCTTACTTTTTTTCTCTCTTCAAATAATTTAGGAAAATGATTAATGAATGAATTTTGAAGTTTTTGGTACTTTAGAAGTAACTTACCTTAACGTTCTGTGTAATTTTGATTTAAATTTTATGTATTTGTATCAGGGCTGTGGAGTCGGTCAAAAAAATTACCGACTCCAACTCCTACACCAACTCCGACTCCGACTTCTCATTTTTTTTGTTTGGCGACTCCGACTCCGACTCCGACTCTGAATCCTACTCCTACTTTGACTACTTTGACTCTCTGTCTGATACACTTTCTGTACCCGCACCAGCAATTATAAAAAATAGCATTTCCCGAAATTGTCATAAATTTTAATATGAATATAAAAGGGTATTTCCCGTAATTTTCCCAGTAGGCCAAAAATCTTGATAATATATTTTTATTGGATTTATGTGCCAGACACTTGGTTGTTGCTTTGTTAAATTTAATTATAGAAATATAATTATAAAAATGTTTTAGTTAATTTAATAAGTTTTGGTCGAGTATACTTTAAATTTAATAATTTTGGAGTCGGAGTCGGAGTCGGCTTTATTTTGTCGATTCCGACTCCGTCTCTTAACGAGCAAAATTACTACCGACTCCGACTCCACAGCCCAGATTTGTATATTGTTAAAAAACATTCATTGTCCAAGACATTCCAGAAAAACAAGGTTTTTGCGTATAATGTGAAATTGATTTTAAGGTAAGTTTCACTTGCGGCAAAACTTCTCAATATTAATTTTTGTGATTCCGTAGAATAATTTATTAATTTTTTTTTAAATATAGTAATGTACTAAAAATCTGTACTTATTTCTTATGTTCTTGTGTACAAAACAGAAAAAGAAACTATAGTGAGAAATTTGGAAACATGAATTTTTCATAGAAGTTATGAAACAACACACTTTTTTTTGCAGAAAAAACTCGTAATTTTCGAACTAGATTAATAAAAAAAATCAAACGCATCAATAAAGCTAAAATATCACTCTCCAAGTCTGCTGACATGCATTTTGAATTTCTTTAATTTTTCAATAATTTCAATTATTTTATTTAATTATAAAAATTTGTTAATTTTTTTAATAAGTTGTAGTTTCTGCACAGAAATAAAATTCAATTATAGTTTTGTAAAACTCCACTTATGTTCTGTTCATACAATCTTTGCGCATTTTTGACCGCTGCCGTTTATTTCCTGTAAAATTGAAACAAAAAAAGAGCAAAAACATTTTTCAATTCTGCAGCGTCAAATTTACAATAAATAAATGCTCACAAGATGACGACGGGCTTTTAACTATATGTTTTAAAAATTTATTTATTCAAATTATTATTTTTTTATAAATAATTCTTCTCTATGCAATTATAAATCATTATGCATTTTGAGCTCTGTTGCATTATTTGAGAGTTTAAGGTTTTTTATATCAAATAATAATGAAAAAAGAAAAAATATTTATTATATTATTAATGTCTATGTAAATTTATTTAAAATATTTTTTTTACAACATTTACAATTACTACCGAAAAGAAAATTAAAAAACCATCGAAATTTTATTACATATCAATTTCATTTCGATTGCTAATAATAATTTCGAGTATAATAATATTGTTTGTTAAATATCAGAAAGAAATAATAAGTAAAGAATATGATTCAAATTTTATTTTATTAAAATATTTACTTCATTCAATATTAATCATTGTACAATGCTTAACAATATTTAAAATAATTTTTAAACGAAATAAAATTTTGTCATGTTTAAATAGTTTTCTGAAATTACATCAAACTATATTGAAATCCAAATATTGGTAGGAAAGTATTTCTACAAAATTTCTTTTATTCTTAATAATAAAACTATTCATATGGATTAATTTAGTTGCATTAGATTGTCAAGTAATAATTACTCGTAATGGAAACATTTTTGATGTAATAATTATAAAACTGTATTATTATTGTATAATTCAATTCTCAAGAATGTCTACATTTATTATGATAAATTTATATATTTTATGTCATTTATTAATATCAGAATTTTATGTGAATACTGGTAATCATATGAGAAATTTATTCCGGATTATGGAAGTCTTTTTGGTTACTTTTAAATTAAATAATAATATAAAAAATAAAACAATATATTATAAATATATTAAAAAAATTGATAAAATTTCAAAAATGTATTTAAATTTATATAAACTGATTAAATTTTGGAATAATGAATAATTTATTCCAAAATTTAGTTGTTTTCTATTTATTACATTATTTTATTTCATCACCATTTTTCCTATATGAAGTATTTACACATAAATTATACGCACTGAATGAAGATATAAATTCGAAATTAATTTTAATTGTATTTTTTTTTATCAATTGATGTATCATTAGTTATTATTTCAACTGATCAAAGATTGAAAAATTCAGAAAAAGTCAAGTTATTTTTTTTAGACATAAAATCAGGATATGAAATTGATGATAGATTGTCTAGAAGTGTAAGTAAAAAATATGAACAAATTTTCTAATTTTGTGATGTAATATTAAAATATTGAGTTTTTTTTTTTTAAATCTTTTCTAAAACATATTATATTTTTGAATGTTCTTCATATGATGTTCTTAATATAAAATTAACCGGAATTCTACATTACATCACAATTTGTATACCAGTTTCACATATAGTACGAGATCGGATCAGAAGAGACCATATTATTTGTTCAAGGTCACAAGTTTTAAGAGTTCTTCGACATTTTCAATCACTAAAATTTCGGTTGTGATATGAGGAATCATGTTTTGTTTTGTTGCCCGGTTTGAGCAAATTTTTAATGTATATTTAGACAAGTGAATATGGATTTATAAAACACATTTCTAAAATACATATTTCTTTTCTTTTATTTTTCAGACTGAAAATCTTATAAGACAACCACAAACATACGATTTGAATTTAAGTGTATTAGGATTGTTCAATATAAAGTCAGCTTTAATAATTTCATTGATACACACCACAATTATAAATTTAACAATATTAATTCAATGTACAATATATGACCAACAAAAAATATTTCACTAATAAAATGTTAAATGTTAAATGATATATTTTTATTATTTTTTTTCTTTTTAATATAATTTAGAAAACTAATGAGTGAAATAATTTCTAAGATTCTAACCCTTTAGTAGTTACCTAACGTACACATCAGTGGAAGGCCGTGGACTATATTTTTTTTTGCCATAGGATTGAGATTTGTATGTAAATACATGCCGATATTCGTTGTGTCAAAATTTTAATTTTTATTTATATAGATTTTATTTCAATCAACACTCTTATTTCTGACACTGAAATTAACTAAGTTTTATAATATACGTTTATCTGATATGCATTTGGAAGATTTCAATTCTCATTGAAATAAAAAGATCCTAATTACGATTAAAATATTTTATAATTTTTGAAACTAAATTTATGTAAATAATATCGTATCTGCACTTGGACCTTAAAACTGACCTTAGAGCGGAACTTACCTGTAAACTGACCTGTGAACAGGCCTTTCTCATACAAAAAAAAAGGAAAAAAATAACTAACCTTTGCGTAAAAGGCCAGTTTGCGGACAAAAAAAGTTAGTTTGCAGACAAAAAAGGTCAGTTTGCAGACATTATAGTTGCCAACTTTTCTGCTTTTTCCTTGCTTTTTTCTGCCTTTTTTCTATTTTCAAAAGGTTGGCAATACAAATTTAAAAATAAACAAGTACACAACAAACAGAAATTCAAAATTTTTAAATAATAAAATTTGAATAATTTGGAAATTGGAAATTTTTAAATAATAAAATTTAAAAGTAAAAAAATAAAAAATGAATTCCAGCAAAAAAAAAATAAAAATAAAATGCTGTAAAAAAAATACAAGTGTGTACGGGTTTCGTTAAGGCGACCTTACGAACTGACCTTTGCAGACAAGTGCAGATACGGTATAATACTAAATAATAAAAATACCTAGGCAAAATTTTGTGGGTATTGGAATTACAATTTTTTTGTAATGAAATGTAAAAATTATTATTACTACTACCTATACATATTATAATTTGTATAATCTTCTAATATAATAAAAGGTGAACTCACCTCTTAAACGACCTTGACAGTGTTGGCACTTTCCTCTATTTATTTTTTTAAACGTAAATAATAAATGAAATAACCGAATAACTATGCAACACTGAATGCAAGGCGTACTTCGATAAAAAACTTTAAAATGTAAACAAAAAAAATCAAGGCGTACTTTATCAATAAAAAAATAAAAGCATTATTTTCGAAATGACAAAAATCAACGCATAGTTACTAGTCTAGGCCTGCACTATTTTTTCTATGCAGGCTTTTTTCTAGTACACATATAACTACTGATTTCAATTAATTAAGCTTAATATTGACTTCAGTTTTTCGTATTATTGGAAATGCATTCATACAAAAATGGTTTTAATCAAAATTTGTTTTTGATGATTTATTCAACATTAAATTGTCTTAACTTTATTATTAATTTTGAAATCTGTTACATTATTTGATGTCCTTAAGTTTGTACTAAATTATAATCAAAAAAAAAAAAAATATTAATTATATGTAGTTATTAATATCTATGTAAATTTATTTAAAATATTTTATTTCACAAAATTTACAATTACTACCGAAAAGAATATTAAAAAACCGCCGAAATTTTATTACATATCGGTTTCAATTCGATTGTCAATATTAATTTTGACAATAATATTTCCAATTATTATGCAAGAAGGAGAAGTAATAAGTAAAGAATTTGATAAACATTTTTTTCCATTAAAAAATTTGTTTCTTTTAATTTCAACCATTTTAACATCTATGACTTGATTTAAATTAATTTTTGAACAAAATGAAATTTTATTAAGTTTATATAATTTTTTAAAATTATATGGAATTATATTTAAATTAAAAATGTTTTTTGAAAATATTTCGACTAACTTTTTATTATATTTAATAATTAAAATGTTTATATGGTTAGGTTTAATTTTCACAGAGATTCAAATAATAATTAATTTTCGTAAAATGCATTTTAATCTATTCCATTATAGTTATTATTTCTATTAACAATTCAAAAAATTTTCTGCATTTTTAATGATGAACATATATATTTTTAGTAATTTATTAATATCAGAATTTTATATAAATATTGGTAATTATTTGAGACACATAGAAAGAAATGTATTTGTTTACTTTAGAATTGAATAATAATGTAAAAATTAAAATAATATATTATAAATTAACAAAAAAAATTGATAAAATTTCAAAAATTTATTTAAATTTATTTAAATTGGTAAAAAAATTACATGAAATATTTCTAAATTTAGTTGGTTTCTTTTTTTTATATTATTTTATTTTATTATTATTTTATCTGTATATTGCATTTACACAATTTTTATATCAAATAAATGATGGTTCACAATCGAAAATTATTTTAATTTCAATTTTATTATCAATTGATATGATACTGTTAATAATGTCAGCTGATGGAATATTGAAAAATTTAGAAAAGGCAAAAATAATTTTTTTACATATTAAATCAACATATGAAATTGAAGAAAGATTATCTAGAAGTGTAAGTATGAAATATGTACAGTTTACAAGTGAATATATACACATATTTCACTTCTGCCTTTTACTATAAATAATAGTTTTCTTACGGAAAGTACAAACCTATATAATTTCTAAAATTTTTCATTAAGTTCTAATTTAATATTATAACAGTAATAGTTTAGCCACTGACTTCTCTATATAAAAGACGAAACATCAAATTTGTCTATGTTTAAGGTCGAATAAGCTTTTCATACAAAAGTCAAATTTTTGTATGGAAAATTTATTTTTATTTTTAAAAATCATTTTTTTTTATATGAAAAACAATGATTATCCATTTGACATGTAAGTATAAATATTTATTAATATATTTATATTTTTTAGTAAAAAAAAATTGCTAAAAATATTACGGAATATGCATAAAATTCGTAATATTTTTGAGCAGGGGTCAATTCGCTTCTTTTGCATTGCCAAAAATATTACGAATTTTATGTATATTCCGTAATATTTTTGGCAATGCAAAAGAGCGAATTGACCCCTGCTCAAATTTTTTTGTTTCTACAGTAACGGGCAAAATAAGGCGAGCAGTCGAAAATTCAGATATAATGAAAAAAAATTAATTAAATTTGGACTATCCAAAAGGTAAAATTTAAATAAGATTTTTTTTTAAATCTAAATACAGTAAAGAAACAAACATGTTCGAAAACGAGTGTGCTGTGTGCTTGAATGTGGGTCACGAGACCGAAGGTCGAGTGATATATAATATTGACAAGTGTGCATGTGTTTTTGTGCATATACACAGCGAGCTGTATAACAAATTTTATTAACTTGTTTTGTATACTGCTTTAATGTGCATGTGAGAGGTAGTTGCAATCAATACATTTGCAATGAAAAAAATTAACAAAAATTCAAAATGAAGCAAGGAAATAAAATTTAATTAATACGGAAGTAAATTTATTTCTCGAAATGATTTCAAACCGGATGATTTAAGATCAGCTAATTCCTAAAATAATAAAAAAAAAATTAGTAATTTTTCCAAAAAAAAATTATTCGTTTTTTTTTTTTTGCAATTGACAAATTTTTTTTTGCAAAAAAAAAAAATCGAATTATTTTGTTTTGGAAAAATTACTAATTATTTTTTTATTATTATAGGAGTTAGTTGATCTTATTAAATTTTATTTAATTTTATAATTATTTTTTTTTTTAAATTAAAATTAAAATTAAATAATTAAAATTAAAATTATAATTATTTTATTTTATAATTAAAATTAAATTTTACCTTTTTGTAATCTCCTTGTTGCTGCCATTTTTCTCGTTCGACAAAAGAAAAAAAAAATTCTTGACAATTGACATCAAAATCAAACTTTCTTTATAATGCCAGACAATGCTTTCAAGGTTACCATTGTTCTATTTTTATTCATTTTGTTTTTTTTTTTGAATAAAAATGCAATTTTCGAAGTGTGGTTTAAATTTTTTTACTAAAATCCAACCACACTCGCTTAAAAATTTAGTAGAAGAGGTTCGAAGATCCTTTAAAAATATTAGATTGTAACACAGAATTATAAACTAAACTTTATTTTGACATTGATATGATGTATGTGAGAGGTAGTTGCCATCTATACATTTGCAATTTTTTCATTTTTTTTTTTTTTGTATTTGTCTGTATTGAAATATTGTGAGTGAGAGTGATATTATTTTTGTTTATAGTATTACGCAGTTCAAAATGAAGTAAGTAAATACAATTTACTTAATAGGGAAATGTAAATAAAATTTACTTAAGTGAATAATTACATGTGTATTGATGCAAGTAATATACAATTTACTGATCTAAATTTACGATTGTAAATACAACCAATCACATGCAGATTAATAGTAGATTACAACACATGTTAAGAAAATTTGTTATTACAACGAGTTGTGTATACACAAAAACACATAGACACGAGTCTCTGTGTTTTTGTGTATATAGTATATACACAACGAGCTGTATAACAAATTTAATTAACATGTTTTGTATACTGTTTTAATGTGCATGTGAGAGGTAGCTGCAATCAATACATTTGCAATCCAAAAAATAAACAAAAGTTCAAAATGAAGAAACTAAATAAAATTTACTTAATACGGATAATGTAAATAAAATTTACTTAATTAAATAATTACATGTGTATTGACGCATGTAATATACCATTTACCGAACTAAATTTGCGATTGTAAATACAACTTACCGATCACATGCACACTAAAAATATTAATAATACCAAAGCTGAATATACATATATTTCTAAGAAAAACGAAAGTTGTAAAGTGATACTTGAGCTTTTTTCTGAAAATTTTCACTCCGCCATCTAATTACTAATGAAATGTTCTTGAAAGATCTCTGAAAAAAGTCTATTTTGGTTTTCACAAAAACGTACAAAAGTGATCGGAAAACAAATATACATAGAAAAAGCCTGTGGAAAGGATACATTTAAAAATGTGGATTCCTCCCACATACTGGCTTTCAGCAGAATCCATTAAAAGTTTTAAAAATTTATATCTATGTATATAAATATATAAATATTAAGACTTCTGGTATGTAGGTGAAAATGAACCAAAATTGATCATATTTCGATGTAATCGGAAATAACAACTGACAGATAGAAAATTTAAACATAGAGTCTGGTTTTCATTTTTGTTTGCAAACGGGATAAAAATATATATTTTTTCAAAGCTGATTTAGATACATTGTGTAGATATCTTCAGTGAAATTTGAGATATACATACGAGTATAATTTTTATGGAGCAAAGAACAGTGTAATATTATATTAATTTAATAACTGCCATATTTAATTTTGTTTTTGGGAATGTGTAATAGGTGTATCACTTGACACATGGTGTCCTTGTATTGTAGCATCTTATGATTTCACGTGTGGCATAGCATCAATTCTTATATACATTTTCCCATTAAAGTAATTGTCGTTGAATTGTTTCTATTTTGTAAAGAGTTTCGTTTATGATATAATGTTACTGATTGTGCTGAATTCTCTTTCGAATGCGGCAGAATTGTATTTTACTTACTAAAAAAAAGTCTTATCAACATGTGCGGAAAACTTTGAAAATTTTAACAAGTATGGGACGGTCTGAATATCACCACTGGGTATCTTCAATATTGTAAATTGTAATTAAATAATTTTAAATTAGGTTCATTTGTTTTATTTAATTTTTTATTTATTCGTCCTGGATTTAACATGTATTTTCGATTTTATATAAAAACATATTTTGTATTTTTGAAATTATTTTCATCCAGTCATTTAACATAAAAAGAATTCTGTTTGCAGTCTTTGTGAATAAAAAATAGTTTTACATGGATATTTGACATGTGGAATTTTAAGCATTATTTAAATATAATGTATGTAGATATTAAATAAATTTTAACTAAATGTTCAATTATTTTAATTGTCCTTCAGTGCTAATCAAAATTTTACTCATTACTTGTAATCAGTCAATTACGTATAAAGCTAATAATATATTTATATTGTTTTATTATTTATTTGATTACTTCAGTAATTTTCTTTATTAGAAATGCATTTCGTCGGCCTGTGTGAAAACTTACATTTACTTAAATTTACATTTTTAAGGATTTGTATGAAAAATTGGAACTAGTGATTTTTAACAGAACGGCGACGGACAAATGAATAATTTTTTTATAATTTGAATTTTATAATTAATTTATTCAAGAACATATTGACTTTTAACTTTATAGAGTATAATATATAAATTTTCGGATCATTATCCTTTTTGAACTCTGTTACATTATTTGAGCGTTTAAGCTTTTTTATATCAAATAATAATGAAAAAAGAAAAAATATTAATTATAATTATAAATATATATGTAAATTTATTTAAAATACTTTATTTCACAACATTCACAACTTCTTCTAAGAAACAGTCAAAATTTAATTACATATTCATTTTAATTCGACTGTCAATATTAATTTTAGCAATATTTTTGTTTTTAACCAAAAATGAAAATAAAGTAATAAGTAATGAATCTGATATACATTTTTTAATATTAAAATATATAATTTTTTCAATATCAATCATTATAACTTTTTGCACTATATTTAAATTAATTTTTAAAGAAAATGAAATTCTATTATATTTAAATAATTTTTTAAAATTGTATAGAATTATATTTAAATCAAAATATTGTCATGAAATTTCGACAACTTTTTTTTTATATTCAATAATAAAAATTTTTTTACGGTTTAGCTTAACAATAATAGAGGCTAAGCAAGTAATTAATCGTAATAAAAAGGCTTTTGAATTAATGAAAATGCCCTATTATTTTTTTACAGAATTCGAAAGATTGTCTGCATTTTCAATGGCAAATTTATATTTTTTATGTCATTTATTAATATCAGAATTTTACGCGAATACTGGAAATCATTTGAGAAATTTATTTCGAAGCATAGACGTGGTTACTTCCAAATTAAGTAATAATATAGAAACTGAAAAAATACATTGTAAATATATTGAAAAAATTAAAAAAATTTTAAAAATTTATTTAAATTTATATAAATTAGTAAAAAATTTAAATAATTTATTTCAAAATTTAATTGGGTTTTTTTTTTTATATTATTTTATTATAATATTATTTTTTCTGTATAGTGTATTTAAAATATATTTAAATGAAATAAATGTATATTCACAATGGGAAATCAGTTCAAGTTCATTTTTATTTTCATTTGATGTAATAATCTTTATTATTTCGACTGATCGAATATTAAAAAAATTAGAAAAAGTGAAAATTATTTTGTCAGATTTCAAATCAACATATAAAATTGATGATAGATTATCTAGAAGTGTAAGTGCAAGTAAAAAATATGATCACAACACAATTCTCCAAGAAAAATTTCCTTTCCTTATTTTTGAGGTGTGAAATTATTATTAAAACCGAAAATTAGATATGTATGATGGTATTAGATATGTTCGAGGCATAACGGGACGTCAAAATTAATATTAGCTCTAATCAGGGCATCAAACTTATGCAAAATTTTTTTTGAGATTATCGTTTGAAGGTGACTGAACCTTTCTAAATTTTGGGCTTTCTTCGTTGTATTCGATTTGACTTGAATTAAAAGCTAAAATGTTGAAACGCAATGAAAAAGAAACAAAAAAAATTATTTTGTATTTTAAGCCTTGTTTATGCATTGTTTATAGCTACCACAGTAAAGTAATTTTTGGAGGAATGTTCCGGAAACCTATTCACAGCTAATTTTATCTGAAAGTAAAAAATCTACTGCAAAAAATATAAAAAAAGAAAGAAAAAAAATTTTTGACATCCAATATTATGAAAAAAAAACTCAGATAGGAAGGAAACGTAATGAAAAAGAAACAAAAAAATAATTTTGTGAAGTAATGAAATTTTTCAGATAGCAAAAAAAAATAAATTCAATTTTCTTAATTATTTGAAAATAATTTAAAAAAATTCCTTTTACGAAAAGTAGATAAAATTAATATCTTTATTTTCAGTAAATTTGCTTAAATATAAATAGAATAATAACATAGAAAATCGGTTTTTACGGTACCATTTTTTCAGATAGGTAAATTAGCTATAAACAAGGCATTAATGAAATTTTCAGGCAGCAAAAAAAAAAAAATCAATTTCTTTAATAATTTTAACATATTTTGAAAAAAATAGTTTTACTATAATATCTTGCATTTCTCTAAATTTTATTAATTTGGACGGCGCATTTTCACTACCAAATTTAAACTGCACCGGTTCAAATCCGGTCCGATTCAAAATACGTTCGTGTACACTATCCTTTTCCATAGAGATAAAATCCCTAATTCAATACCCAAGATTGTTCGGAAATGAAATAAGGTTGTTACACAGTAAATATACGTTTGACATATCATGGAAAAGTACTTCTCTGGAACAAACAACTCACGCCTGTTCTATTAAGTATTAAAGTATAAAAAGCTCCACATACATTGCATATATGTGTAACAAAAAAAAAAAAACATGCACATATTTATAAAAAATATTTCTAAAATTAATCTTTTTTTTTTTTTAAGATTGAAATGCTAATAAGGCAACTTCAAATATACGATTTGGATCTAAGTGTTTTAGGACTGTTCAATATAAGATCATTTCTAATAATTTCGTTCGTTCACAATATAATTATAAATTTAACAATATTAATTCAATGTAAATTGATTAAGAATACTTACGAATAAAATATTTTAAATTCTATGTTAATCAAAATTTTATGTGTTTTTCTTACTTTTTTTCTCTCTTCAAATAATTTAGGTAAATGATTAATGAATGAATTTTTAAGATTTTGGTACATTAGTAGTGACTTTTCTTAACGTTCTGTGTAATTTTAATTAAAATTTTATGTATTTCTTTATTGTTAGAAAACATTCATTATCCAAGACTTTCCAGAAAAAGAAAAACCTTCTTTTCGAATAATGTGAAATTGATTTTAAGGTAAGTTTCACTTGCGGCAAAACTGCTCAATATTAATTTTTGTGATTCCGTAGAATAATTTATTAATTTTTTTTTAAACATAGTAATGTACTAAAAATCTGTACTTATGTTCTTGTGTACAAAACACAAAAAGAAACTATAGTGAGAAATTGGGAAACATGAATTTTTAATAGAAGTTATGAAACAACACACTTTTTTTTCAGAAAAAAACTCGTAATTTTCGAACTAGTTTAATAAAAAAATCAAACACATAAATAAAGCTAAAATATCACTCTCCAAGTCTGCTGACATGCATTTTGAATTTCTTTAATTTTTCAATAATTTCAATAATTTTATTTAATTATAAAAATTTGTTAATTTTTCTAATAAGTTGTAGTTTCTGCACAGAAATAAAATTCAAATATAGATTTTAATACTCCACTTATGGTTCTTTTCATACAATCTTTGCGCATTTTTCACCGCTGCCGTTTATTTCCTGTAAAATTAAAACAAAAAAGAGCAAAAACATTTTTCAATTCTGCAGCGTGAAATTTACAATAAATAAACATAACAATTTTATTATATGTATCTATTCTTCCTTTTATTTAGGATTTAATGTAGGACAAGGCTGATTTTAAACTTTCTATAATGAACTTCAATTTATTTTGGAAAGCTTTGGAAATTTGTGAAAAATATGGGTAAAAAAAAAAAGATTGTTTAATTTCTTCTCAATCATTATTTAAATATATATACTCCACATTATTCTAATACCTAAAATATTCAGCATTATTTCAATATGAGTATTATTTAAACTGAATCTTCCATTAGTAATCATAATTTTACTTACAACTTGAATTGAGCCAATTACTTAAGCCTTATAATGTATTCATATTGTTGATTATTTAATTGATTACTTAATCTACTTCAGTAATTTCTATTATTGGAAATTCATTTATGCTCACAAGAAGACGACGGGCTTTTAACTATTTGTTTTAAAAATTTATTTATTCAATATTAAATTATTATTTTTTAAAATTTTTCTCTATACAATTTTAAATCATTATGCATTTTGAGCTCTGTTACATTATTTGAGGGTTTAAGGTTTTTTATATCAAATAATAATGAAAAAAGAAATAATATTTATTATAATTATTAATATTTATGTAAATTTGTTTAAAATATTTTTTTTTACAACATTTACAATTACTACCGAAAACAAATTTAAAAAACCAACGAAATTTTATTACATATCAATTTCATTTCGATTGCTAATATTAATTTCGAGTATAATAATATTGTTAATTAAATATCAGCAAGAAATAATAAGTAAAGAATATGATTCAAATTTTATTTTATTAAAATATTTACTTCATTTTATATTAATCATTGTACAATGCTTAACAATATTTAAATTAATTTTTAAACAAAATAAAATTTTCTCATGTTTAAATAGTTTTTTAAAATTATATCGAACTGTATTAAAATCCAAATATTGGTATGAAAGTATTTCTACTAAATTTCTTTTATTCTTAATGCTAAAACTATTTATATGGATTAATTTAGTTGCACTAGATTATCAAGTAATAATTACTCGTAATAGAAAAATTTTTGATGTAGTAATTATAAAACTGTATTATTATATTTTAATTCAATTCTCAAGAATCTCTACATTTATTATGATAAATTTATATTTTTTATGTCATTTATTAATATCAGAATTTTATGTGAATACTGGTAATCATATGAGAAATTTATTTCGGATTATAGAAGTCTTTTTGGTTACTTTTAAATTAAATAATAATATAAAAAATAAAACAATATATTATAAATATATTAAAAAAATTGATAAAATTTCAAAAATTTATTTAAATTTATACAAACTGATTAAAAATTTGAATAATTTATTTCAAAATTTAGTTGTTTTCTATTTATTACATTATTTTATTTCATCATTATTTTTCCTATATGAAGTATTTACACATAAATTATACGCACAAAATGAAGATATAAATTCGATATTAATTTTAATTGTTTTTTTTTTATCAATTGATGTATCATTAGTTGTTATTTCAACTGATCGAATATTGAAAAATTCAGAAAAAGTCAAGTTATTTTTTTTAGACATAAAATCAGGATATGAATTTGATGATAGATTATCTAGAAGTGTAAGTAAAAAATATGAACAAACTTTCTAATTTTGAGATGTGTTAATGTAATATTAAAATATTGAGTTTTTTTTTTTAAATCTTTTCTAAAACATATTATATTTTTTGAATGTTCCTCATATGATGTTCTTAATATAAAATTAACCGGAATTCTACATTACAACACAATTCGTATACCAGTTTTACATATAGTACGAGATCGGATCGGAAGAGGCCATATTATTTGTTCAAGGTCACAAGTTTTAAGAGTTCTTGGACATTCACTATAATTTCGGTTGTGATATGGGGAATCATGTTTTGTTTTGTTGTCCGGTTGGAGCAAATTTTTAATGTATATTTAGACAAGTAAATATGGATTTATAAAACACATTTCTAAAATACATATTTCTTTTCTTTTATTTTTCAGACTGAAAATCTTATAAGACAACCACAAACATACGATTTGAATTTAAGTGTATTAGGATTGTTCAATATAAAGTCAGCTTTAATAATTTCATTGATACACACCACAATTATAAATTTAACAATATTAATTCAATGTAAAATATACGACCAACAAAAAATATTTCACTAATAAAATGTTTGAAATTTTACGTATGTTATAAAAATGTTATTTCTGACACTGAAATTAACTAAGTTTTATAATATACGTTTATCTGATATGCATTTGGAAGATTTCAATTCTCATTGAAATAAAAAGATCCTATTTACGATTAAAATATTTTATGATTTTTGAAACTAAATTTATGTAAATAATACTAAATAATAAAAATGCCTAGGCAAAATTTTGTGGGTATTGGAATTACAATTTTTTGGTAATGAAATGTAAAAATTATTATTACTACTACCTATACATATTATAATTTGTATAATACACATATAACTACTGATTTCAATTAATTAAGCTTAATAATATATTTATATTTTTGATTAATAATTTATTACTATATCCACTTCAGTTTTTCGTTTATTGGAAATGCATTCATACAAAAATGTTTTTAATCAAAATTTGTTTTGATGATTTATTCAACATTAAATTGTCTTAACTTTATTATTAATTTTGAATTCTGTCCTTAAGTTTGTACTAAATTATAATGAAAAAAGAAAAAATAATAATTATAATTATAATTGGATAGGAAGCTACGGTTAGGTCGTGCCGGAGGAAAATATACGAAATTTTTTTTTTTTTCAAAATAGGTAGCTCCGGTGAAATTAATATTACCTGAAAAAAAATTTTGGGTGGGGAGCTACGGTTAGGTCGTGCCGGAGCAAAATATACGAACATTTTTTTTTAAATGGGTAGCTCCGGTGAAATTAAAATTACCAGCCGAAAATTTTTTTGGCAGGGAGGTACGGTTAGGTTGTGCCGACGCAAAATGTACAAAAAAACACACGAAGCAGTCATAGAACTGCCAACAGAAGTTTATACTTAAAGATTTATTAAACTATGAAATAATAACAGTGGCTATAAATGATGGTCTGCTCAGTACAAAATGTAAATTAGAATATTTTTATTTTAATTTACATTTTGTCTGAGCAGCCCATCATTTGTAGCCACTGTTATTATTTCATAGTTTAAATCTTTTTAAGTATAAACTTCTGTCGGCAGTTCTATGACTGCTTCGTGTGTTTTATTTACATTTTGTACTGAGCAGCCCATCATTTATAGCCACTGTTAGAGTACGATTCAAATCACTTGACCAATCCGTTATGCAAAGCTTTCCGTTTCCATTACAAAAATCCATACAAAATTTAGGGGAAATTATATAAGAATAAAAGCTCATGCAATTTTGTATGGAATTTTGTAATGGAAAAGGAAAGCTTTGCATAACGGATTGGTCAAGTGATTTGAATCGTACTATATTTCATAGTTTAAAGCTTTTAAGTATTAACTTCTTTCGGCAGTTCCTATGACTGCTTCGTGTGTTTTTTATTATATTTAGTAATTAAAATGTTTATATGGTTAAGTTTAATTTTAACAGAGGTTCAAATAATAATTAATTTTAATAAAATGCAGTTTAATCTATTGAGTAATATTTATTATTTCTATTCACAATTCACAAAATTTTCGGCATTTTTAATGATGAATTTATATATATTTAGTAATTTATTAATATCAGAATTTTATATAAATATTGGTAATTATTTGAGACATATAGAAGAAATGTATTTGTTTACTTTAGAATTGAATAATAATGTAAAAATTAAAATAATATATTATAAATGTACAAAAAAAATTGATAAAATTTCAAAAATTTATTTAAATTTATTTAATTTAGTAAAAAAAATACCTAAAATAACTATTACAAAATTTAGTTGGTTTCTTTTTTTATATTATTTTATTTTATTATTATTTTATCTGTATATTGCATTTACACAAATTTTATATCAAATAAATGCTGGTTCACAATCGAAAATTATTTTAATTTCAATTTTATTATCAATTGATGTGATACTGTTAATTATGTCAACTGATCGAATATTGAAGAATTTAGAAAAGGCAAAAATAAATTTTTTACATATTAAATCAACATATAAGACTGATGAAAGATTATCTAGAAGTGTAAGTATGAAATATGTACAGTTTACAAGTGAATATATACACATATTTCACTTCTGCCTTTTACTATAAATAATAGTTTTCTTACGGAAAGTACAAACCTATATAATTTCTAAAATGTGTCATTAAGTTTTAATTTAGTATTATAACAGTAATAATTTAGCATTACAGCTATGAAAATATTTCTTGAATTTTTTTTTGGTTAATTTCTGTCAAAAATAGTAGATTGCAACACATGTTAAGAAAATTTGTTCTTACAACGAGTTGTGTTTTTACACAAAAACATACGCACACGAGTCAATACTTATATCACAAGGTCGAGTGATATATAATATTGACAAGTGTGCATGTGTTTTTGTGCATATACACAGCGAGCTGTATAACAAATTTTATTAACTTGTTTTGTATACTGCTTTAATGTGCATGTGAGAGGTAGTTGCAATCAATACATTTGCAATGAAAAAAATTAACAAAAATTCAAAATGAAGCAAGGAAATAAAATTTAATTAATACGGAAGTAAATTTATTTTTAGAAATGATTTCAAACCGGATGATTTAAGATCAGCTAATTCCTAAAATAATAAAAAAAAAAATTAGTAATTTTTCCAAAAAAAAAATTATTCGTTTTTTTTTTTTTTTTTGCAATTGACAAATTTTTTTTCGCAAAAAAAAAATCGAATAATTTTTTTTTGGAAAAATTACTATTTTTTTTTTATTATTTTAGGAATTAGTTAATAAGTCATTTATTTAATTATTTAATAATTTATTTAATATTTTTTTTTATTTTAAATTAAAATTAAATAATTAAAATTAAAATTATAATTATTTTATTTTATAATTAAAATTAAATTTTACCTTTTTGTAATCTCCTTGTTGCTGCCATTTTTCTCGTTCGACAAAAGAAAAAACAAATTCTTGACAATTGACATCAAAATCAAACTTTCTTTATAATGCCAGACAATGCTTTCAAGGTTACCATTGTTCTATTTTTATTCATTTTTTTTTTTGAATAAAAATGCAATTTTCGAAGTATGGTTTAAATTTTTGTACTAAAATCCAACCACACTCGCTTAAAAATTTAGTAGTAGAGGTTCGAAGATCCATTAAAAATAGTAGATTGTAACACATGTTAAGAAAATTCATCGACTGATCGACTGGCCGCTTTTTGGGGGAAAAAAAAAATAGCCGCGAATTTTTTTTTGTTTTTAGCTAAAGTATTAAAAGTTTGTAGTTCTAAGCCTAGGTGAGAACATGTTATAAAAACTACATAGTTGTACCGTACAAGAACTTGCTGTCGAGTATACTTAAGTTTACATTTTCATAAAATTTAACATTTTTACGTCGCGCGCCGCGCAATCCAGACACGTTATTATTACATCGATAATTTTTTTGTTTTAATTTTGTTCAGAGGGAAACTATAGATTTTTAGCATTATAAACTAAACTTGATTTTGACATTGATATGATGCATGTGAGAGGTAGTTGCCATCTATACATTTTTGGTATTTTTCTGTATTGAAATATTGTGAGTGTGAATGATATTTTTTTTGTTTATAGTATTACGCAGTTCAAATTAAGTAAGCAAATACAATTTACTTAATAGGAAAATGTAAATAAAATTTACTTAAGTAAATAATTACATGTGTATTGATGCATGTAATATACCATGTACTGACCTAAATTTACGATTGTAAATACAACTTAACGATCACATGCACATTAATAGTAGATTACAACACATGTTAAGAAAATTTGTTATTACAACGAGTTGTGTATACACAACGAGCTTTATAACAAATTTTATTAACATGTTTTCTATACTGTTTTAATGTGCATGTGAGAGGTAGTTGCAATCAATACATTTGCAATCCAAAAAATAAACAAAAGTTCAAAATGAAGAAAGTAAATAAAATTTACTTAATACGGAGAATGTAAATAAAATTTACTTAATTAAATAATTACATGTGTATCGAGCTAAATTTGCGATTGTAAATACAACTTACCGATCACATGCACATTACAAATATTAACTTAATAAACTTAATATACATATATTTCTAAGAGGTCTATTATAAAAAAACGAAAGTTGTAAAGTGATACTTGAGCTTTTTTCTGAAAATTTTCACTCCGCCATCTAATTACTAATGATATGTTCTTGAAAGCTCTCTGAAAAAATCTATTTTGGTTTTCACAAAAACGTACAAAAGTGATCGGAAAACAAATATAGATAGAAAAAGCCTGTGGAAAGGATACATTTAAAAATGTGGGTTCCTCCCACATACTGGCTTTCAGCAGAATTCATTAAAGTTTTGAAAATTTATATAAATTTATATATAGGTATATAAATATATAAATATTAAGACTTCTGGTATGTAGGTGAAAATGAACCAAAATTGATCATATTTCGATGTAACCGAAATCATGCGGAAATAACAACTGACAGATAGAAAATTTAAACATAGAGACTGGTTTTCATTTTTGTTTGCAAACGGGATAAAAATATATATTTTTTCAAAACTGATTTAGATACTGATTTAGATGTGTAGATATCTTCAGTAAAATTTGAGATACACATACGAGTATAATTTTTATGGAGCAAAGAACAGTGTAATATTATATTAATTTAATAACTGCAATATTTAATTTTGTTTTTGGGAATGTGTAATAGGTGTATTACTTGACACATGATGTCCTTGTACAATCTTATGATGTCACATGTGGCATAGCATCAATTCTTATATCCATTTTGCCATTAAAGTAATTGTCGTTGAATTGTTTCTATTTTGTAAAGAGTTTCTTTTATGATATAATGTTACTGATTGTGCTGAATTCTCCTTCGAATGCGGCAGAATTGTATTTTACTTACTAAAAAAAGTCTTATCAACATGTGCGGAAAACTTTGAAAACCTTAACAAGTATGGTACGGTCTGAATATCACCACTGGGTATCTTCAATATTGTAAATTGTAATTAAATAATTTTAAATTAAGTTCATTTGTTTTATTTAATTTTTTATTTATTCGACCTGTATTTAACATGTTTTTTGGATTTTATATAAAAAAATATTTTGTATTTTTGAAATTATTTTCATCGAGTCATTTGCAGCCTTTGTAAATAAAAAATAGTTTTACATGGATATTTGACATGTGGAATTTTAAGCATTATTTAAATATAATGTATGTAGATATTAAATAAATTTTAACTAAATGTTCAATTATTTTAATTGTCCTTCAGTGCTAATCAAAATTTTACTTATTACTTGTATTCAGTCAATTACGTATAAAGCTAATAATATATTTATATTGTTTTATTATTTATTTGATTACTTCAGTAATTTTCTTTATTAGTAATGCATTTCGTCGGCCTGTGTATTTACATTTACTTAAATTTACATTTTTAAGGATTTGTATGAAAAATTGGAACTAGTGATTTTTAACAGAACGGCGACGGACAAATAAATAATTTTTTTATAATTTGAATTTTATAATTAATTTATTCAAGAACATATTGACTTTTAACTTTATAGAGTATAATATATAAATTTTCGAATCATTATCCTTTTTGAACTCTGTTACATTATTTAAGCGTTTAAGCTTTTTTATATCAAATTATAATGAATAAAGAAAAAATATTAATTATAATTATTAATATATATGTAAATTTATTTAAAATATTTTATTTCACAACATTCACAACTTCTTCAGGAAGGAAAATTAAAATTAAACTGTCAAAATTTAATTACATATTAATTTTAATTCGATTGTCAATATTAATTTTAGCAATATTTTTGTTTTTAAACAAAAATGAAAATAAAATGAGTATACATTGTGATATACATTTTTTAATATTAAAATATATGACTTTTTCAATATCAATCATTATAACTTTTTGCACTATATTTAAATTAATTTTTAAAGAAAATGAAATTCTATTATATTTAAATAATTTTTTAAAATTGTATAGAATTATATTTAAATCAAAATATTGTCATGAAATTTCGACAACTTTTTTTTTATATTCAATAATAAAATTTTTTTTACGGTTTAGCTTAACAATAATAGAGGCTCAGCAAATAATTAATCGTAATAGAAAGGCTTTTGAATTAATGCCCTATTATTTTTTTACAGAATTCGAAAGATTGTCTGCATTTTCAATGATAAATTTATATTTTTTATGTCATTTATTAATATCAGAATTTTATGCGAATACCGGAAATCATTTGAGAAATTTATTTCGAAGCATAGACGTGGTTACTTCCAAATTAAGTAATAATATAGAAACTGAAAAAAATCATTATAAATATATTGAAAAAATTAATAAAATTTCAAAAATTTATTTCAATTTATATAAATTAGTAAAAAATTTAAATAATTTATTTGAAAATTTAGTTGGGTTTTTTTTTTTATATTATTTTATTACAATATTATATTTTCTATATAGTATATTTAAAATATATTTAAATGAAATAAATGTATATTCAAACTGGCAAATCAGTTCAAGTTCATTTTTATTTTCATTTGATGTATCAATCTTTATTATGTCGACTGATCGAATATTAAAAAATTTCGAAAAAGTGAAAATTATTTTGACAGATTTGAAATCAACATATAAAATTGATGATAGATTATCTAGAAGTGTAAGTGCAAGTAAAAAATATGATCACAACACAATTTTCTAAGAAAAATTTCTTTCCTTATTTTTGAGGTGTAAAATTATTATTAAAACCGAAAATCTATATTAATTTTCGGATCTACGAAAATATTTTGTGTAACAATATTTTAATAACCTTGCCTCTATCATAGCTAATACCGCAAATCAATTAAGAGCTACCGTAAGAACCGATTTTCTGCGTTGATCTTAATAAATTTAAATAAAAATTATAAAAAACGGAAGATATTAATTTTATTGATTTTTTGTAAAAAGAATTTCTTAAAATTATTTCATAATTAATTGGAAAACTGAATTTATTTTTTTTTGCTCCTGAAAGAATTGACTACATCACAAAATAATTTTTTTCTTTCTTTTTCACTGCGTTTCTGTTGCATTGAAACTTGATTTTGCGGCATTATTCTGTCACAATTATATTATAGAAAAAACAAAACAATTGTTTGCAGTTGATTTTTTTGGTTTCAGGTAAAATTAGCTGTGAAAAGGTTTCCGGAACATTCCTTCAAAAATTGCTTTGCTATTAGCTATGATCGAGGAATAACGGGACGTCTAAATAGTTGCCTATTAATATTAGCTCTAATCAGGGTATCAAACTTATGCAACATTTTTTTTGGGATTAACGTTTCTAAATTTTGGGCTTTCTTCGTTGTATTCGATTCGACTTGAATTAAAAACTAAAATGTTGAAACGCAATGAAAAAGAAACAAAAAAAATTATTTTGTATTTTAATGAATTTTTTCAGGCAGCAAAAAAAAAACAATTTTCTTAATAATTTTTACATATTTTGAAAAAAACCGTTTTACATCGTATTTCTCTAAATTTTATTAAAAAAATTGAATAATAACATAGAAAATTGTTTTTGTAAGGTACCTCTTCAGAGAAATTAATTAGCTGTGATTAAGACATTATTTTATTTAGAGACAAAAACAAATTAATTTTTTTAATTGCAGTTAGTTTTAGTTAGTTTGTTGCGATTTGAAGAGTTGTTATTGCATCTAAAGAAGAAGAAAGAATTTGGACGGCGCATTTTTCAGTACCAAATTTAAACTGCACCGGTCCGATTCAAAATAAGTTCGTGTTCACTATCCTTTTCCACAGAGATAAAATCCCTAATTCAATACCCAAGATAGTTCGGAAATGAAATAAGGTTGTTACACAGTAAATATACGTTTGACATATCATGGAAAAGCACTTCTCTGGAACAAACAACTCACGCCTGTTCTATTAAGTATTAAAGTATAAAAAGCTCCACATACATTGCATATATGTGTAACAAAAAAAAAAAACATGCACACATTTATAAAACATATTTCTAAAATTAATCTTTTTTTTTTTTAAGATTGAAATGCTAATAAGGCAACTTCAAATATACGATTTGGATCTAAGTGTTTTAGGACTGTTCAATATAAGATCATTTCTAATAATTTCGTTCGTTCACAATATAATTATAAATTTAACAATATTAATTCAATGTAAATTGATTAAGAATACTTATGAATAAAATATTTAAAATTCTATGTTAATAAAAATTGTATGTGTTTTTCTTACTTTTTTTCTCTCTTCAAATAATTTACGAAAATTATTAATGAATGAATTTTTAAGTTTTTGGTACTTTAGTAGTAACTTACCTTAACGTTCTGTGTAATTTTAATTTAAATTTTATGCATTTGTATCAGGGCTGTGGAGTCGGTCAACAAAATTACCGACTCCAACTCCGACTCCAACTCCGACTCCGTCTCCTCATTTTTTTCTTTGGCGACTCCGACTCCAACTCCTACTTTGACTACTTTGACTCTCTGTGTGATACCAATGTACTATACTTTCTGTACCCGCACCAGCAATTATAAAAAATAGTATTTCTTGAAATTGCCATAAATTTTAATATGAACATAAAAGGGTATTTCCCGTAATTTTCCCAGTAGGCCAAAAATCGCGATAATATGTATATTTTTATTGGATTTCTGTGCCAGACACTTTGTTGTTGCTTTGTTAAATTTATTATTATAAAATTTATAATTTTAAATTTATAATTATAAAATTATATAATTATAAAAATGTTTTATTTAATTTAATAAGTTTTGGGCGAGTATACTTTAAATTTTTTGGAGTCGGAGTCGGCTTTATTTTGTCGACTCCGACTCCAACTCTTAACGAGCAAAATTACCGACTCCGACTCTCCGACTCCGACTCCACAGCCCTGATTTGTATATTGTTAAAAAACATTCATTATCCAAGACTTTCCAGAAAAAGAAAAACCTTCTTTTCGAATAATGTGAAATTGATTTTAAGGTAAGTTTCACTTGCGGCAAAACTGCTCAATATTAATTTTTGTGATTCCGTAGAATAATTTATTAATTTTTTTTTAAACATAGTAATGTACTAAAAATCTGTACTTATGTTCTTGTGTACAAAACACAAAAAGAAACTATAGTGAGAAATTTGGAAACATGAATTTTTAATAGAAGTTATGAAACAACACACTTTTTTTTGCAGAAAAAAACTCGTAATTTTCGAACTAGTTTAATAAAAAAATCAAACGCATAAATAAAACTAAAATATCACTCTCCAAGTCTGCTGACATGCATTTTGAATTTCTTTAATTTTTCAATAATTTAAATAATTTTATTTAATTATAAAAATTTGTTAATTTTTTTAATAAGTTGTAGTTTCTGCACAGAAATAAAATTCAAATATAGTTTTGTAAAACTCCACTTATGGTTCTTTTCAATCTTTGCGCATTTTTCACCGCTGCCGTTTATTTCCTGTAAAATTAAAACAAAAAAGAGTAAAAACATTTTTCAATTCTGCAGCGTGAAATTTACAATAAATAAACATAACAATTTTATTATATGTATCTATTCTTCCTTTTATTTAGGATTTATTTATTTATTTATTTATTTATTCATTGCTTAGCTCAAACAATTTACAAAAATTTAAATTTACAAAAACTTACATTTAATTAAATTTATAATATTAACTTAAATTTAATTTTAATTTAACATTTCAACATTTCAACAGTTTATTTTTTATTGTTTCTTTGTTAAAAGTGAAATCTAATACATGGCTGTATTTATTACAGTTCATGAGCATTCTATTTACGGGTTCAAATTTCCCGTAGTTTGTTCGATGAAAAGGGATGGTGAATAAATTTGTAGTTCTGAGAAACCTATTATATTTAAAATCAATTCTAGAGGCAATATAAGGTGACGAGATTTTATTTTTGATAATATCAAAAATGAAGGTTATATCAGCGATTTCTCTTCTCTTTTCTAAGGAAGTCAAATTTATAAGTTTAAGTCGATCATTATAAGGAGGGAGTATATGATTATTCTCCCATGGAAGATGTCGTAGAGAAAATCTAAGGAAGTTTCTTTGAACAGATTCAATTCTAAGAATATGGTCTTTATAATAGGGGGACCAGACTTGAGTTGAATATTCTAGATTAGGACGTACAAGACAAGTGTACAAGGATTTCAGGACGTAAGGATCATCGAATTCCTTACTCCATCGTTTAATAAAACCTAACATAGAACAACCTTTGTTAATAGTTGTGTTGTAATGTTCTCTAAATGTCAATTTGTTGTCAAATGTTACTCCTAAGTCCCTAATTAAATTTGTTCTTACAATGTTTTCGTTATTAAAAGAATAGTTATTATTTAGAGAATTAGCACAACGAGTGTAACTAACATAAGCACATTTGCCAACGTTTAATTTAAGGTTGTTGTTAACACACCAGTCAAAAAATTTATTTAGGTCACGTTGAAGTTTTGCTGCATCTTCACTTGTTTTTACCTCCTTTAATATCTTCATGTCATCCGCATATATATTTATGTGACAGTCAGTTATCATAGATACGACGTCATTGACTGAGATGACAAAGAGTAACGGTCCTAAATGGCTACCCTGAGGCACTCCGGAAGTTGTACAGAAGGAAGATGAAATGGAAGATCGAAAAACTACTTTGTACGTTCTGTCTTTTAGGTATGAGGATACCCATTTTATAAACAAAGAAGGAAAACCTAACTTAGTCAATTTTAAAATTATGATATTGTACGGTAGTAGGTCAAAAGCTTTACTTAAGTCTGTATAAATAACGTCCATTTGGGTCCCTGATTCCATAGAATTTAAGATTAATGAGGTTGTTTCAACTAAATTCGTAGTTGTTGATTTACGTCTTACAAACCCATGCTGATTTGGAACCAGAAATTCTGTGCAATTCTCATAAATGGCATCATATACCATCAGTTCAAAAAGCTTAGGAATGTCAGAAAGTTTAGCAATTGGACGATAATTGTTGACGTCTTTTTTTGGTCCTTTTTTATGAACAGGTCGAATAAAAGCTTCTTTCCACATATTAGGAAAATATCCTAAAGAAAGTGAGATATTGAAAATCAAGGAAAGTGGAAAAGAAAGGCTATTTGAACAATGTTTCAGAATAATTTCCGGAACATTGTCAGGTCCCGCATATGTATTTGTACCAAGTTTATCAAGATATTTTTTTATCAATTCCTCATCAAACACTGGATTATGTGTGAGGCTAGTCTTTGGGTAGTTGTCAATATGAGAGAAATGGCTTTCGTCAGGGATAAAAACAGAGTCTGAGTAAGTTTTACTAAAGAATTCTCGAAAGAATTCAGCTACTTGTTCCGAGATATTACTAGTTTTATCTTCGAATTCCATAAATGTTGAGAATTGATCACCTTTTTTTTTTGAGTTAACAAACTTCCAAAAACTTTTAGGATGAGATATAAGTTTTGTGGACATATTGTTGATGTAGTCAGTATAAGTCCGTTTTACAAGGATTTTGAATTCATCATAAGCCAACAAAAAATTGTTATGATCATGGTTATTCCTTGTTTTTACATATTTCGTCCATAATTTATTTTTTTTATTTTTAAGGCGTCTTAATTCAACAGTAAACCAGGGTGGGCTAGTAGAAGGACCTCTGTCTAATATTTTGGGAATATTGTCTTGAAACGCTTGATAGATTATATTATAAAATATTTTTATAATTTCATCAAGATCGCAATTGTCAAACAGCAATATAAAATTAAAGGAATTAATGTACAAGTTAATGCCTTCAAAGTTAGCTTTGTCAAAATTATATTTAAAAGTCCTTGTTTCTGGGGGAATTGTAGGGGCTCTGTAACAATAGGAAAAAGATAGAGGCGGATGGTACTGGTCAACGTTAACAAGACTATTCACACACTCAGTGGATACAAAGTTGTGCCAATCTGTTGTGAAAACTAAGTCAAGTTGTCTTAAGAGAGAATTTCTTACAGCAGATATCTGTTGAAGTCCGTTAACGCTAAGCGCGTCAAGAAAAGAACAAATAGATTCAACTGAAAGATTTACGGGGATAAGAAAGAATTCATCGTCATTGTGTTTCCAATCAATACTAGGAAGATTAAAATCACCTGCAATGATAAATTCATCTAAAGGTTCAAGGATGTTGGAAATAAAATCTATTGCCTTCAGGACATTTTCATAAATACCAGTATTTGTGTTAGGTGGAATGTAGCAGCACATTATATAGATATTTTTATCTAATAATTCCACCTTCACACAAATAGTTTCCAAGTGGTCTGTGTTAGGGATAGAAATTTCGGATACATTAAAAGTGTTTCTGATAGCGATTAATACACCTCCTCCTTTTGGAATTGTATTGGGTGGTAAAGAGTCATCGTTATATCTATCCCTTCTAAAAACGATAAATTCTTGATTAAATAACTCAAGGTTGTTGATACTGTGGGACAACCAAGTTTCTGTCAAAAGGTAAATATCAAAATTTAGAATGGCTGAGTTAAGAAAAATTTTAGAAGTTTTTGTTCTAAGTCCTCTTACATTTTGATAGTAAATAGAAAGAAAATCATTTGGTTGAGAAATGGAAGGTCTTAGGGCTCGGGTATTATAATTTCTACAAGAAGGGAGATTTAAAGAAGGCACTGCCATTAGATTGTTTCGAACTATGTGGGGGACGAAAAAACTTAAAAGTTAAGTGAGACGCAAAGGACTTAAGGTCATTCGAAACATCAGTTGCAGATATATAAAAAGATTCGTGGAAGCGATCATAAATATTTCTCAGACTTCGGAGGTCATCAGGTAAACCCTCTTGATGAATAAGAATTTTTAAATGGGTATTCGTTAGTCCGTCGATACATACCGTATCTGGCTTGTCATGGAGGTAAGCCAAGTATATTCTTATATTTTGCAAGAGATGTCTGTCCCTTAAACTCCCCAAGATATATCGACTATTATCGTCGACAAAAGTGCTTCTACACAACTTCATTTAATGCAGGACAAGGCTGATTTTAAACTTTCTATAATGAACTTCAATTTATTTTGGAAAGCTTTGGAAATTTGTGAAAAATATGGGTAAAAAAAAAAGATTGTTTAATTTCTTCTCAATCATTATTTAAATATATAATATATATTCCACATTATTCTATAAACTATAATTCCTAAAATATTAAGCATTATTTCAATATGAGTATTATTTAAACTGAATCTTCCATTAGTAATCATAATTTTACTTATAACTTGAATTGAGTCAATTACTTAAGCCTTATAATGTATTCATATTGTTGATTATTTAATTGATTACTTAATCTACTTTAGTAATTTCTATTATTGGAAATTCATTTATGCTCACAAGAAGACGACGGGCTTTTAACTATTTGTTTTAAAAATTTATTTATTCAATTTAAATTATTATTTTTTTATAAATTCTTCTCTTTGCAATTTTAAATCATTATGCATTTTGAGCTCTGTTACATTATTTGAGGGTTTAAGGTTTTTTATATCGAATAATAATGAAAAAAGAAAAAATATTAATTATAATTATTAATATATATGTAAATTTATTTAAAATATTTTATTTTACAACATTTACAATTACTGCCGAAAAGAAAATTAAAAAACCATCTAAATTTTATTACATATCAATTTCATTTCGTTTGCTAATATTAATTTCGAGTATAATAATATTGTTAATTAAATATCAGCAAGAAATAATAAGTAAAGAATATGATTCAAATTTTATTTTATTAAAATATTTACTTCATTCAATATTAATCATTGTACAATGCTTAACAATATTTAAATTAATTTTTAAACGAAATAAAATTTTCTCATGTTTAAATAGTTTTTTGAAATTACATCAAACTATATTGAAATCCAAATATTGGTATGAAAGTATTTCTACAAAATTTCTTTTATTCTTAATAATAAAACTATTCATATGGATTAATTTAGTTGCATTAGATTGCCAATTAATAATTACTCATAATGGAAAATTTTTTAATGCAATAATTATAAAACTGTATTATTATTGTATAATTCAATTCTCAAGAATGTCTACATTTATTATGATAAATTTATATTTTTTAAGTCATTTATTAATATCAGAATTTTATGTGAATACTGGTAATCGTATGAGAAATTTATTCCGGATTATAGAAGTCTTTTTGGTTACTTTTAAATTAAATAATAATATAAAAAATAAGACAATATATTATAAATATATTAAAAAAATTGATAAAATTTCAAAAATGTATTTAAATTTATATAAACTGATTAAAAATTTGAATAATTTATTTCAAAATTTAGTTGTTTTCTATTTATTATATTATTTCATTTCATCATTATTTTTCCTATATGAAGTATTTACACATAAATTATACGCACTAAATGAAGATATAAATTCGAAATTAATTTTAATTGTATTTTTTTTATCAATTGATGTATCATTAGTTGTTATTTCAACTGATCGAATATTGAAAAATTCAGAAAAAGTCAAGTTATTTTTTTTAGACATAAAATCAGGATATGAATTTGATGATAGATTATCTAGAAGTGTAAGTAAAAAATATGAACAAACTTTCTAATTTTGAGATGTGTTAATGTAATATTAAAATATTGAGTTTTTTTTTTTAAATCTTTTCTAAAACATATTATATTTTTTGAATGTTCCTCATATGATGTTCTTAATATAAAATTAACCGGAATTCTACATTACAACACAATTCGTATACCAGTTTTACATATAGTACGAGATCGGATCGGAAGAGGCCATATTATTTGTTCAAGGTCACAAGTTTTAAGAGTTCTTGGTTCAATCACTAATTTCGGTTGTGATATGGGGAATCATGTTTGGTTTTGTTGTCCGGTTTGAGCAAATTTTTAATGTATATTTAGACAAGTAAATATGGATTTATGAAACACATTTCTAAAATACATATTTCTTTTCTTTTATATTTTCAGATTGAAATGCTTATAAGGCAATCACAAATATACGATTTGGATTTAAGTGTATTAGGACTGTTCAATATAAAGTCAGCTTTAATAATTTCATTCATACACACCACAATTATAAATTTAACAATATTAATTCAATGTAAAATATATGACCAACAAAAAATTTTTCACTAATAAAATGTTTGAAATTTTACGTATGTTATAAAAATGTTAAATGATAAAAACATATCATTATATATTTTTTTTTCTTTTTAATATAATTTAGAAAACTAATATGTATATAAATAATATGTATATAAATACACTCCTATATTCGTTGTGTCAAAATTTAAATTTTTACTTATATAGATTTTATTTCAATCAACACTCTTATTTCTGACACAATTAACTAAGTTTTATAATATACGTTTATCTAATATGCATTTGGAAGATTTCAATTCTCATTGAAATAAAAATATCCTAATTACGATTAAAATATTTTATAATTTTTGAAACTAAATTTATGTAAATAATACTTAATAATAAAAATACCTAGCAAAAATTTATTTTGTGGGTATTGTATTGGTATCACCATTTTTTTGTAATGAAATGTAAAAATGATTAATACTACTACCTATACATATTATAATTTGTATAATACAAATATAACTAGTGATTTCAATTAATTAAGCTTAATAATATATTTATATTTTTGATTAATAATTTATTATTATATCCACTTCAGTTTTTTGTATTATTGGAAATGCATTCATACAAAAATGGTTTTCAACAAAATTTGTTTTTGATGATTTATTCAACATTTAATTGTCTTAACTTTATTATTAATTTTGAATTCTGTTACATTATTTGATGTCCTTAAGTTTGTACTAAATTATAAAGAAAAAAGAAAAAATATTAATTATAATTATTAATATCTATGTAAATTTATTTAAAATATTTTATTTCACAAAATTTACAATTACTACCGAAAATAATATTAAAAAACCGCCGAAATTTTATTACATATCGCTTTCAATTCGATTGTCAATTAATTTTGACAATAATATTTCCAATTATTGTGCAAGAAAGCGATGTAATAAGTAAAGAATTTGATAAAGAATTTCATGTATTAAAAAATTTGTTTCTTATAATATCAACCATTATAACGTCTATAACTTTATTTAAATTAATTTTTGAACAAAATGAAATTTTATTAAGTTTAAATAATTTTTTATATTTAACTCAAAAATGTTTTTTGAAAATATTTCGACTAACTTTTTATTATATTTAATAATTAAAATGTTCATATGGTTAAGTTTAATTTTAACAGAGGTTTAAATAATAATTAATTTTAATAAAATGCATTTTAATCTATTGCGTAATATTTATTATTTCTATTCACAATTCACAAAAATGTTGCATTTCTAATGATGAACTTATATATTTTTAGTAATTTATTAATATCAGAATTTTATATAAATATTGGTAATTATTTGAGACATAGAAAAAATGTATTTGTTTACTTTAGAATTGAATAATAATTTAAAAATTAAAATAATATATTATAAATGTACAAAACAAATTGATAAAATTCCAAAAATTTATTTAAATTCATTTAAATTGGTAAAAAAATACATAAAATATTACAAAATTTAGTTGGTTTCTTTTTTTTATATTATTTTATTTTATTATTATTTTATCTGTATATTACATTTACACAAATTTTATATCAAGTAAATAATAGTTCACAATCGAAAATTATTTTAATTTCAATTTTATTATCAATTGATGTGATACTGTTAATTATGTCAACTGATCGAATATTGAAAAATTTAAAAAAGGCAAAAATAAATTTTTTACATATTAAATCAACATATAAAACTGATGAAAGATTATCTAGAAGTGTAAGTATAAAATATGTACAGTTTACAAGTAAATATATACACATATTTCACTTCTGCGTTTTACTATAAATAATAGTTTTCTTACGGAAAGTACATACCTATATAATTTGTAAAATTTTTAGTTATGTTCTAATTTAATATTATATATTTAATATTATATATGAAAATATTTCTAGAATTTTTTTTTTTGGTTAATTTCTGTCAAAAAAATTTTTTCTGCGATAACCTTATAATTAAATAAATATTAGAGAAGTCCGTAAATTACCATTTTAGGCAATAGAATAGACCACATTGTGTCGGCTATTCCTTAAAATTAATTATAAATGAAAACCCTAAAATTTTAAATTTGCTAGAATTATTGGTGAGACATGCAAGGTAAAAAATTTATCTTAAGCTTTTCTAGAGTTTTTTGCCTGATCTGAGAACTTCTAAAAAATTGTTAATATATGTATATAAATGTATAGTAAATTGGATTAATGAAACATATTTTTCAAGTTGTTACTATTTTTTTTTTAGATTGAAATGCTGACGAGACAACTAAAAATATATAATTTGGATCTAAGTGTTTTAGGACTATTCAAAATAAGACCAATTTTGGATTATATCATTTATACACACAACAATTACAAATTTAACAATACTAATTGAACGGAAAATTAATTATGATTTGAATGGTTACAAATAATAAAATTTGAATTATTAAATGCTATAAATGTATTTATTTTGAACTATGAAAATAATCGTTTGACCCTAAACAGCATTATTTACATACATAACGTATAATGTACATATAATTTACATACATATAATTTACATACATAACGTATAATGTACATATAATTATTTTTATCTTATTCCTAGTTTCCTTAGAGTTTTCTTTTTTTCTTGGACTATTTATTCGTGCGGTAATATAATGGATTAATTATTACAAAAATTTAAAATAAAGTTTATTTATAGTAAATAAAATAAACAAAATTTTTTGATTCTTGTTTCCATAACAAGAACTTAAATTTATAACAAAATAATAAATTTTTATAACATAAACGTAAAATATTATGATATGATGAAAGAGATGATACTTGATAACGCTTTTATCATTTGTTTTTTTTTGCCTTTTTTCTGTATTTTTTTTAAAATCTATTGCTGTGAATATTCAACTATCAATATACCCTACAAGTTGTTCTAGTAATTTTAATTATGTAAAAATGACATAGAAATAAAATAGAAGGTCCTATATTCAAAGTGTAAAAGTTTAAGTTTTAAAAGAAACTGTTTTTATATTATTATTCTAAAATCTAAATATATATGTAAATAAATTTGAGGTTAAGAAAAATAATAAAATTTAAGATCAAAATTAATTAATTCAAGGAATAAAAAAACTATTAAAACTAAAATAAGAGTTCTATTAAAAATTCCATTTATTTGATCAGCAATACGTGTGGAAATTATTTCATAGTACCTACCACAATATCAATGATGCTTAACAATAACGATTAATAAAATATTAAACTAAAATTCATTAATTCTATATTTCAAGAAATAATTGAAAATATTCTTAACTGGAATACAAAATTATGTCTCTTTGTGGGTTGTGAAAATTTCTTAGGAATTATTGTCAGCGAGAGGCCTCAAGTTAATCAATCTTGATAAGCCAAAAAATTGAAATTAAAGAATTTCATTCATATACTGTTCATAAATTGAATAAAAAAAAATCTTAAATTGATTGATAAATTATAACTATTATTACGACCCGATTCAGATTAAAGACACCTATCCTGAACTCATTGTGAAATGTATCTCCATTCTGAAACTATATTTCAATTAAATATTATATTATATTTTAACTCGAATGAAATGAGTAAAGGGATAGCAATTTTATTTCATCATGTGGTTTTTTCTATAGAGTGAATGATACAATATTCAATAAATAATAATTTAAAAATAAAATTTAGGTATATTTCTATATTTATCTGTACATTATTATGTTTTATTAAAAAAAACATATTTTTATTATATTTTCACCTATTTACGGCCGTTTTAAAAATAAATCATAAAAAAATATGACCATTTTAAAAAAAAAAAATTATGTACTATAATACTATATTACATATTATGCACGGTTTATAATTTTTAAGGCTTCTTTTAAGAGAAACATATAACAAAAACAGCTTAAGTCAAAATATTGGTTTTGATCGAATAGTTTATTTTATAAGTTTAAAAATTATACTTCCTCATTTGAATGGCTTTTAGTACTACTAACGCAAAACTTGTGATTTAATAAATGTTTTTTATCGGGCTAATGTTAATTTTAGTTAAAAAAATTAGTATACTATTAAAATACGATAAACTGGAACTCATAATCATCATTGGTTACCAAGGTTTTTATTTTTAATATCTTATAAATTTTTAAAATTTATGAATCATTTGTCGTAAAACACTTTTGGCCGTAAATATTTTTTTGTAGAAGTAACTCTTTAGTTACATTTTTGTTTTGCGAATTAAAAAATATCAAAAACAGAAGTTTACTTTCACATATTCTTGAAATGAAATAAATTTTAAAATGTATGTACACATAGTTAGATTGACGGAAAATCATTTTTGAACCTTAACGTTGACTACCTTTATAGTTTTCCCATATTTATGCTGATATATTACAATATTCCATTTTTTCACCCCCTTAATTTTTTTTTTTTATGTAATTTTTAAAAATAATGAAATTAAAGCAGGAAAAATAACAATTTGTATTTTCAGTTTCACTTTTCTATTTATTCAGATCGGTTCGCTAGAATAATATTATTTTTCTATACACCTATTTACTTTATTCAAATTTATAATAATATAAAAAAAAAAGTAACGAAATAAAAATTAATTAATTTTAATCAAATTAAAACATAGTAAAAAGACAATAATAATAGCCACAAACTATAACTATATAGTTTTAATCCTGCTAACTATAATTATCATGACTTTTTTAATTTCTTTAGTATGGAAAATTTAAGTTAAAAAATGAATTGTAATAAGTCAAAAAATTATATAATTTTTTTTTTCTTTTAAATAAAGAGAAATATAAAGCAAATGCTGTGAAAAAGACTGTAAATACTTCTACTAAAACGGTTCCGTTTGTAAAAATGGATTTTAATTTTGAACTCAAAAAATTAAAAAAAAATATTCAAGGATAGCACATTTTAGTAAAAGGATAATAATCACAATACACATAAAATGTATTTTATCATAAAGAACGAAACAAATTTATATCCATTTACAACATTTCTAAGTTAATTTTAAGAAAGATATGATTGAAAACTAATTCTTGATGTTTTTAATCAGGCATCTCGATTGACATTACAAACTTTTTTTTAAGTGAACAAAAAGAAGCATTATATAATTCATAATGTTAATTATAAATATTTTTGATAATATAAAAATGTTGCTTCTATATAATTGTAAAAATTTTGAACATCTTTAATAATTCAAATAAAATTTTTATACTTTCTTCAAATAATAATTCAAATTTAAATTACCATAATTTTTTTTTAAGCAAAAAATTTTTCTTGGAGGGTGAAACGGGTCAGTGCCACTTGTACAATTACCAGTTGTACAATTTTTCAATTTGTATGGCGAAAAAAAATTGTACAACTGGTATTTTTCTCTGTACAACTGGTAAAAAATAATCCAGTTGCACAATTGACCAGTTGTACAATTTACCAGTTGTACAGACAAATTTACCATTTGTACAATTCAGTTATCACCACTTGTACATTTTAGACCAGTTGTACAATCCTTTTTTTCTCAAATTAACCACTTGTTAAATGTTTGACCAGATGTACAATATTTATTTTTATAAAATTAACCACTTGTACAATTTTTGACCAGTTGTACAATTTATCTTTTATCAAATTAACCACTTGTACAATTTTTAACCAGTTGTACAATCTCTATGGTAAAGTTATAACCGTGAAAAACTAAGCAAAATGTATGGAAAAGCTGTTGTGCATAATGGGTGACCGTGCCCTAGCGGGGTATGGAAATAAGGCCGCTAGGATTTTTTGTTGCGGTCTTATTTCATTTTGAAAAATGAAATTAGACCGCAAAAAAAGTCCTCGCGGCCTTATTTCATTATTTCATTATTTCAAATTTTGAAAATCATCGCCTTATTTCACTGCGCCGCCCTAGCGCCTTTTCCAAAAATTGTACAACTGGTAATTGTACAACTGACATGCATCCGGTGAAACTCCCATAACAAATAAATAACCATTATAAACAAAATAAAAACAATGGACAAGACGTTTAGGTATTATATATATACACACACTAATTAAATTGTTTCATTGATAATTTTATATTAAAATTGAAAAACCGATTTGGTGTGAAACAATTTTTAAGGATGTTTAGCTTTGAAATTTAATACACCATTATTTAAAGTGAAAATAAATTTACTTTATACAAAAATATTAAAAATTTAATTAACCCTTTAATTAGATAATTTTATCCATGAATAAACTTAACATATCGAGAGAAGGTTTTAAAAAATTGGATAAAATTTAATATATAACAAAAAAATAAAGAAAAAATGATTTAAAAAATTGGATAAAATTTAATATATAACAAAAAAATAAAGAAAAAATGATTTTAGTTATAATTATGATGTTAAGAACTTTTTTTTTAAAGTTAATCACAAAACAAAATTAAAATGTCTTTAAAAAAAAGTTGAATAAAGATGTTAAATCAAATATATTTTTAAAAGATTTATTACAAGTAGGTTGCTATTCAAATAATGACCAAATATTTATTTAATTGAAGACTTCTTTTGAATTGAAGACTTCTTTTGAATTGAAGACTTCTTTATGGCATTATATAGTATAATTTAATAGATTTTTTGGACAAAATATTAAATAAGCAAATTCTGATAAAAAATAATCAAAGCATATTGAAATTATCGATATTATACACCAAATTTGTAGCCCAATTAACATCTTGTGTTTTCTATATTAAAGTTCTAAAATATTGTTCCAAAAATAATCATTCGTTCCTAAGGTTTAAAACACATAATACCTAAACTTATTCACCTTGATATAATAGAACTACAGTCAAGGAGCTTAAGTGTATAGTTCTAAAGTAACAGAAAAACATTTAAATGTACCTAATTATTAAAATAACAATTTCTAAAAAGTTTTAAATAAGTATTTAAATCTTATTAATAATACACATTGAATATAAAAGGTTGATTGTATTAAAACAATTTCTATTCCGGTAATCGATTTTTGAATTAAAATTCAGTTTAAATTGACAAGGTAATTGAATAATCCAAGTTTTTTTTTGTAATTTTTATTTTGTTCTTTCAATTGTTTTTACTATGTAAAATATGGTTTCAAGGATGTTTGTTCAAAATATTGCTAGAGATCATATTACATATAAACATGATACCGGCTTCTCTTGTTAATATGTTATAATGATTACAACTTTATTCAATTTTTGAGAATGTTCTTTATTTTTCAATTTAAATATTTAATATTTCATGTGAATATTATTATATATCAAGCACAATAACACTGTAATTTAACTAAAGGATATACATTTTCAATTATCTATGTACTATGTAGATTTGTTATCCATTTGAATTTGAACCTATAATCATATTAAATTCAAAATGATAGTTGACCGATTATTTCGGTCAAAATTATTAAAATAAGTTATTATTGGTGAATATTTAATTACAGGACTAATACTTTATATTTTAAATTGTCAGTTTTGTGATATTTATGGCTACCGGTCATAAATTCCCGGGGATCTTATGACCGATTTAAACGGTCATAAGATCCCCACGATTTTGGTCATAAAATCCCGGGGATCTCATGACCGATTTAAACGGTCATTTACCGAGAGTTGCGGCCATAAAATCCCAGGGATCTTATGACCAATTTAAACGGTCATAATTTCGCTGCGGCCATAAAACCCTGGGGATCTTATGACCGATTTAAACGGTCATAAGATCCCCACGATTTCGGTCATAAAATCCCAAAGATTTTTGTATTAGGATCTTATGACCGGGGATTTTATGAACGCACACCAAATTTATATGTGTGTGTAACAATAATTTGTAATTGAACTTGTAGATTCTTACAATGATTCTGAGGATTAACTGTACTTATTTCTTCTGAAACGTTTTTATTTTCATTAAATTGGAACTATACAGCTGAACCAAAATTCGCGATTCGGAAAAAGCGATTTGGAGGAGATAGTGAAACAACATTACATGTGTTAATCATTTGCATTTTATTACTCATTTGTAATACTAATAACTTTAACAAAAACTTAAGAGAAAAATAAAATATATAATAAATTGACGAATCTAAAAAAAATTTCCATAACAACTAAATATAATTCAAAAATTTAAAGAACCCAAACAAATATTTTTTTTTAGATTTAATTTATTTACTGGATGTCATTGGATATAAAACACAGTCGGAACTGTTGAGTAAATTTTGTGCAAATAGTTTAATAATAAATCTATATAATAACAAATTGTATATTGTTTTTGTAAATAATGAAGGAAAAAAGAATAAGTATATATCATTCATAACATATTAAACAATTAAAAAATAGTTAGTTACCTACATTATTTTCAGAAGTTAGGTATTATTATAAATTTTGTTAGAATCAGACAAACAATAAAATTTGTTCACCCGCATATTGAATCAATTCAACCGTTAAGAAAATGTTTCTGTCGCCTGGTAACATTATATGTTAAACTTTTGTTTCAAGCGTCAATTTAAAATTTTAATAATTTCGAAACCTGATAAATATTGATCAATCCTCAAAAATTTTGTAGTATTTTTTTGAAAGTATTCCTTGTGTATAGAATTTGATATGAGAAATATTTTTAGACCTTTCGTAAGGTAACAAAATGTCATTTCTAAAATTTGTATCTTTTGTTTTGGGCCTTGAAATTGCAGAATCAAAAATAAAAGAATATATATTTCTATTATTATTTTTCTAATATCAACAAAAACTTTATGTTATGTTAAATTAAAACTTAAAACTTGTTTTGGAACTGATGTTATATCATAAATCTAATATTGTCAATTACAGATTTTCTGACAATTTCGAATACTATAATTCAAAAATCTGACTTATTGCACACAATGTAGACATATATAGTTTACTAAATTTATGTTGTATAAATTTTTTGCATAATAAAAATACATAAAAAAAAATCAATCTGAATTATTGGAAAATGTATAGAACAAATGAAATGGAAAAAATATAATGAATATATAGGGGAGTATAACTTATTACGCCAGAAGGTTATGTGAACGATAATTAAATTTAAAGAAAAAACATTTTTTTTTTTAAATAATTTAATTTTGTTTTCGAATATACATATGTTTATATATTATAAATATATAATAATAATATCTAATAAAATAAAACTTGAGAAAAATATTTTACATTTATGTATGTACAGTAAAAATTAAATGTTAAACAAACATTTTACCAGAAATTTACTGATAAATCGATAACAACATGATTTGGCAAAAAACTTTAATTTTATTTTGGAATTCAAAACTAGGTAAGTGCAAGCAAAATAATATCTAAATAAATTTTTTTTTTTATGATATTTTTGAATTATAAGTATTGAACCTTAAATAAGCGCGCATTTTGCTGGTGTGAATTCATTGGGTTGCGATGCGATATTTATCTTTGGGTCAACTCATGTAAAGACTTTAAAAAACTGTGATAAAGATATAAATAAATTTTTTTCAGTTGTATGCATATTTATTGCCTTAAGTCAAATTAATGTCATATTGGGGGCAAGCAAAGGTAATGCAGTTCCATCGGGAACACATATAACAATACCTTTAGCAGCTACAAAAGGTGCTATTGGCTTACCACAATTCCAAAATTCATCAAAAAGTAAAACAATCCTTAAGCCGAAAACGGTTACGACTATTCCACCTATTCCAGCTATTTGTATTGATGGAGTTAAATTAAATTTTACTGAAAGTAACAGTGAAATTATTGAACCGGATGCATTGAAAGAGAATCGTCATCAAAGGGATACCAATGATGATGAAAAATTAATTCAAGTGATCGAAGGCGATGCTTTTATTTCAGTAATAACCAGGGATCCAGTTGCTCCACTTTTTGTTATCAATAGAATAAATCAAGCTAGTTTAGTTAATGGTGATTTTGTTGTGGGTGAGTAAATTTTTGTTTAATAAATTGAAATATGAAATTCTAATATTCTTTACTCGGCTCTGTTAGATATATGACATGTAACTGATCCTGAATAAATATTGAAATAATTGAATCAATGTATTCGTTTTTCTTTAACAATTTAGCATCAAAATTTGAACAAGAAAACAATTATCCTAGTTATCTGAATAGTTATAGTTTCGTGAGATAAACCACCCACGTGAACTATTTGTTCAGTGACTACCATTATAGAAGCAATCGTATAAGCTGATAGAATTATTTTTCAATACATTTTTTTTTTTATTTTCTGATGATAAAATTGTTAAATGAAGACTCCCATAAGACGTCAAACTTTTATGATGATAAATGGTTGAAATAAATTTGTTGATTATTTTATTTACAGGAGTACGTGTCATTCATATTAGTGATCCAGCACATACTGAAAATCTTTTAATTCAGGAAGTGGAGTATTTACAATTATGTACAGAACATCCAATTGGATTATTTTTGGATTTTGATTTATATAAATTGGTTGAAAGAGTTATTACTGATTTAGAATATAATATATGGCCAATACCATCAACCACAGAATTTATTTTCCCAAAAGTGGCACATTTATTATATCAAATGCCGTGGGGTGAAAGGACATCTTCTGTTGAAATATTAGCAGAAAGTTTAGATATATACAATGATTTTATGGATGCTGCACGTACTGAACATTTATGTTTAATGCATTTTCGCAGTCAAGATAACATTTATATCCTGCTGGGAAATAAAATGGTTAATCATTTTAAGGAAAATGGTACTATATTTGCCATTCCAACTGGACGCACGAATAAAGAATTTATTGATGGTATGTACACATATAATAAAAGTATATTGGGCATGTTAATGAAATAACATGATTGTTATTAAATCAAATTTTATTATAAAGATTTATTTTGCATATTGTAGGTATATGTATTTATTGGTAGTGATTGCGATTATAGAAAATCTGTAATTTAAAAATAAACATGCAATTTGTTAAATAATTTTCGTTATCATTCTTCATGGTGTATTATTTATTATGCATTATTATTAGCTTATTCTCTTCTATACATACCAATTATGAGAAAATTTCTTATTGTTTTCTATAAGTTAAGTAGAATATTACATTAATACACTTTTTAATATTTTTTTTAAATTTGACACCAGTTTAGTTCAGTAATCGATTCCTCTGTTATTGCGGTTTCATTCATTTCATTCACTAATAATTGTTCATTAAGTCCATGTTTTAAAATAAATTCCGTAGAATATTTCCTCTAGTTTGTAATGCTTGTATAGAAGTATATTATATACACATTAAAGAATGATTTAGGAAAAGGCACTCGTTTCTATTTTGGGTTATAATTATTCTTGATAAATTAAAAAATAAAATAATTAATATAAATATTTGCATTAATTTTTAAGGTCTTCCAACTAATTCGTATATTTTAATGGAATCCGAAGTTGATTTAAAAGTAATTGATGAAAACTCTACCGTTAATACATTGGATGAATCGTTAATTGGAAAAAATCTATTATCCTCAGATTTACTCGCTGTTGCAGGTCCTTTCTTAGATTTAATTCAAATGCTCAATGAGTCATTATCAACCAAATGTGAACAACTTCAAGGAATCATTCATTTTGAAACCTGTTATGATTACTTAAGTTTCATTTCGGATTGGAGAGTTGGAATGCACGATTTCAAACCAATTGATATTTTAGAAAAGCTGCAAATAAGGAAGATATCACATATGATGACTTTTGAAATGCTTCAGAAAATTATTACATATCCAAAGGGATCTACTAAAAATCCTGACATTGAGCTACGTGAAATCGCTTCCCAAAATTTTGTTTCTAACATCACAACGTACTTCCATTACAACCAGCTGAATGAAACAAGTCATGAAATGAAATCAAAATTTGGACAAGTTTTCAATTGTCAATTTGCTGATGGAACAAATCGGAAATTTCCATTTTATTTTGAAGGAGAATCTGTTATGTATTGGCGTCTGAAAACAGATGTATGGATCATAGCCGGATTAACAGCATCCATTTTAGGTGTGAAAAAATCCTTTTTTGTTTTTAGTAGAACTAAATTTTATATATATACAGTTCTCTTTTTTCGCCACGGTGTCACGCTGTTGTTCGCCACAGGGTTTTTGGCTTAAATTCTAAGTTGACTATCAAAGGTTTAGCTCACATAATTCAGTTAAAAGATTAAATTTTAATAATGACAATGATAATTTGATGAAATATCATGCGCAGTAAAAACTATGCAGAAGCAGAAAAATTGATTTGGAGAAACGACGAAGCATCCATCAGTGGACCAAAATTTCGGAAAAGTGCCCAATAAATTTGGTTTTATAGTGAACTTTTGAAATGGACTGTCTTTTTTGTCCTTTTTTTTCTGTTTAGTGTAGTCACCGTGGTGATATATAATCATTTTAAATAATAATATCAACATTTTTAATTTTTTTAACTCTATAAATTTTTTTTACAGGAATAATTATTAGCTTAGCTATATTAATATTCATTGCAGTCCGAATATCAATTGGCGATGTTTTTGAAGGCAATCCAACCAGCTCAATAGCTTTATTATCATCATTAATATTAATGTTTTTATCATTTATTCCATTTGCCGTTGAATACGTTTCTGACCATCGAAATTCAAAAATTACTTATGAAGATGCTGAAACTTTGAATACCCTATGTGCTGTACGGGTTTTTCTTTTAACAGTTTGTTATTGTTTTACATTTTCATTACTCTTGTGTCGTGCCCTCATGTTGGCATCGATAGGTAGTGAGGGTGGTTTTTTGTCACACGTTAATGGCTACATACAATTTGTCATCTGTTTATTTAGTGCCTTAGTGCAGATTGGGTTGTCAACGGAGTTATTAATTTTTATGCATATTGCCGATCGAATTGTTTCGTGTGAAAATATTTTCAATGGATTTAGTTTATTTGGACTTCTCACATATGATTTCCTGTTACTACTTTTTGTTGTTTTGCTGACGCCATTGATATATCGGTCACAAAGAAATTACAGAGAAGGAGTTTTATTGGTTGTTGGATCAATTTTGTGTTTCATTATTTGGGGCACTTGGATACCTATGTGTTTTTTTGGTGAAGAATGGCGAGATGCTGCGATACCATTGGGCTTGCAATCAACTGGTTGGGCAATACTGGTTGGCATATTAATTCCTCGTACTTTTTTAATTGTTCGCGGCATTGAGAGATCAGATTTAGCTCAAGCATTACCATCATTGACATCATTAGCATTCGCACAAAATAATCAATTCAATTCGGAGCAGGTAAGAAATGATGTCGGTTGTTACATTTAATATTGTTAAAAAAAATTATATTTTTGGATCTCTATCAACTTCATTTCTTAAAATTCTTAAAATTTCTTAAAAGTCGGTAAATTTTGTTGGTAACAAGTTGAGCTGTCATATCAATCTGTATATTTTTCAAAATAATCGAATAACATCTGTTACTGGTGCAAAATAAAATAATTTATTGCTTCCGCAGGACAAAAAAAATGTTGTAGTATATGAATTTAGGACTAGTTTTATACAGATATAATAACAAATTAACGATATGAAATTACAAATGAAAGATAGTAGTACATATATCTTTATTCATATAATATAATATTTTTTGTAATTTTCTTTCTAATATCTTAATTTATGCATCACTGCGTTGTTTTGTACAATATTCTTTCATGAAAATCAAATATTTTGTTTCTTCATTAAATAAAATTATCATTATACATAAATGATTATCCTAATCTAATTAATTTATATATAATTTTTAGAGTGTATATGAATGTGTTAATCCAGCAATGCGATACAGTACTTCACGTGAAGATGGTATGGGTGAAATAAGTCACGAAGACCGTGGTCGTCGATTACGATCACCCAATAGCGAGATTCCAACGTTACCGTTACGAGGGGCTGGACCTAGACGAAATGTTTTCCAGCAAATGCGTGCTAATAATGCAAGTATGGCAGCTCAACGAGCTAGTTTTTCTGATAATTCTTCTATCCCACCTACTCCTTCTCCCAATAAAATGACACGATTTTAAATGAAAGTAAAATAGATAAATATGATAAGTTTTTTTTAATATTTTGTTTTTTTAAGTTTTAATAATGGTGTTTGCTTAAAAATTATAATTTTTTAGAATTGTCAATTGTAGATTGTAAAATATAATTGTATCGTTTTTTTTCTTGATGATTTCTTCAAAAAAATGAATTTCATTTGCAATAATTTGCCAAAAATTTGTCAAAAATTATTATTTTAATTAATAATAAATATTATCGGAACTTTTAGAATAATTAATATTCCAAAAGATTTAATTTCTCAACCTCATCGATTCAATTTTGTTCTTACATTTTACAGAGTGCCTTTAATACTTCTTTCGACTTGCATATAAATTGATATGTTAAGGGTAAAAATATAATTTCCGAACAAAAAATAAGAGATTTGATAATATTTCTCCGCGATCTAATAATGTACATATATATGCGTAGCGTATGTTCGGTAATAATGTGACATTTCTTTCTAAAAAGAAATAATTATTTAAAATTTATAAAATCTTGAACATCAACTTTGTTTGGTTCTTTTATCATTCTTCTATTCTGGTCTTATTTTAAAATTGTAGATACTATTATAATTTTCTTAATAAAAGAGTTATTTACAGATTTCAAAATTTCGCTTTTAATCCTTACGTGTTTATAGAATTTACATTTATTGGTATTTAAATTATTATGTTTTGAATTTTGGAAAATTATAATCCCAACTTTATAAGACTGATTAATCCAATTCTTCATTATTAAATTGCTAACAAAAAACATTTCTTAACCTCTCGTTAAGTTAAGGATTCAACACTAAGAGATATTAGCTCAATTTATGTGCCACAGTTAAGGCGATAACAATACAATAACTATTTTAAAATTAAATATAGTTTCTGAAAAAATAAAATATTTTTTGTAAATGATTGAGCCAATATCTCTAATTCTTTGTACTTTAACAAGTTATTTATTTAAATAGATGTAGATTACATATAGATATATATATTAATTTTGTTTTCAGACTTAATGTAACAAAAAGTATCATATTTTCATGATCATTTGAAATATAAGATAATTTTTGTAAAATATTTTATTATTAATTCTTAATTTAAGTATAAAAGCATTTGAGTTCAAAAAATTTTTCTTCGAAATTAAAAACAAAAAAATGAATGAAGAAAATTTTTTGACACATGAATGCGACTCCCAACTAAACCAATTCTAGTCAATAATGAAATATAATTATAAATTAATATTAAAAAAATTTAATATTAGGAAAATCATTAGAAATAAATCGATTTATTGTTAAAACTTGTAATATAATCATAATTATACTAATATTGATTAAATAAAGTCAACATAAAAAAATAATATTAAAATAATTGTTTTAAAAAATTTTTGAAGCCTATCATCGAAAAATAAGACACAATCAATATAGTAGTTATTGTTTGAGAAAAAAAATTCGAAGTCCAAAAAGATCTGAAAGTAACACTTTGCAATTAAATTCAATTCTTTATTTATTTTAATATTAGATGTATATACAATAATTTAAAATATAATTTTATTCAGAGTTTAGGACTTATGCCTCTTCTTCTGAGATATTTTTATTTACAATATTATATGCGATAGAACTTAATATTATTAATTTTTAGTATTTGAAATCTTAAACTAAAAATCAAAAATTAAAAAAATTAAAAAAGAAACTTAAAGCTAGGGAATGGGTAGAAGTAACACTTTGTTAAGTAAGAAAAATCTCAAATAGGTATATACAAGGTCACATCTGTTTACGAAATTCAATTTTTATTATATTTAGCGGCAATCAAGTGTGAAAATCTTTTTAAATTGTAATTACATTGTAATATATTGTATTATATATTCTCTTTTTACAAAGATTTATGAGTTTTCTTAAAATGGTCCTTTGTTCATGCAACATAAATAATCGTCTAATCTGTTTGTATATAAGAAATAAATATATATATATATGACTTAAAGATATGTATAGTTAAAATTATATTCTCTCTTATTTCACACTCAGAAAATTATTGTAATGTTTGAAATGAAAACATTACACATTAAGTAAGAAACATTTATTATTTACATTGCATTGACATTTTCTTAATATAAGTAGTCATAAAGAAAATTGTTTTTTTTTTCTCATATCAAATCAAATTTATTACATTTCTATTGTATTTTTTATATACCATTAAAATATGATAATTTTTTGGAAATCATGAGTCGAAAAACTCATTTAATGAATTTTTACTTTCAGGCCAAAGTACCAATAAATTTTTAACTTCCTAAATGATTTAGAGAATTTTTTTTTCATGAATGAAAAACTTATGTGCTTAAAAGGACAAAATTACAATATAATTTTATTTGTGTGGTAATGAAGCAATGAACTTTTCGGAAAATCTAATAAAAAAGGATCAATTTTATATTCAGTTATAAAAATTATGTGAAAATATTTCAAAATTACTTTGGGCTAATGTATATACCTTTAAGTTCTAATAACGTCACAGAATTATAGTGATTTTTTTTTTATTATTATTTTTGTTTTTATTACATTGTTACATAAATATTTCTTATAGGATTTAAATGCGAAACCATATAATAATATTGTGTTTTATATAAAATGTTTGATAAATTATAACATTATTATCATAAAAATTTCGTCAAAAAAGTTTTTTATTATGAAATTTTCATAATAAATATATAATAAATATATTAAATTAGAGGTCAAATTATCTTCGAACTTTGTTAATATCAAGTTTGAGAACAAAATATCACCAGAAAAACCTTTAAACCATGTAAGCTATTAAGGGCGCCAAAAAATACGATTTCCTCACTTCCGTCATCCGATCGAGATGAAATTTAGCACATCGACCTTCAAAATGCAATACTTTTGATTCTGGAAAATACCCAAATTTAAATTTGGAAAAAATTAGGATTTTTAATGAATTTTTTTTATATTATTAATTATTAATTATTTAAAAATTAATTTTAATTATAATTATTTTTTTAAACTATTTCCAAGCTTATAATGTTAGTTTTTGATATTTATTTCGACCTTTTATATAGATAAAATGTGTTTATCATATCTTATATTCAATATGCTGAATGTATGTACGTGTATATAAAATATTATGTTTATTATGTGTATATTGTGTATGTATGCACAGATTAAATATGAACTTTCATTTGAAATGTTCACCTGTCTACAAATTATATATGTAGGCACTTTAATTAAATACCTAAAATGACGAAGCTACCTCGCATCGTTTAAATGTTTTTAACTAGACATACCATCATTTTGTAAAATAGCATGTCTCAATTTATTTTAAACGTAAACGATATTACAAACCAGCAACGAATGAATGGCATTACATTCCAATGGTAATAAAATGATGTTTATGAAATTGACTATACAAACATAATAAATGTATTTACGACAATATTCTTGCAAATTAACCATTTTGAGGTTTATTTCATCAATTTGAATTTATTATTTATTGTTTTTTAATTTTTTTGAACACAACAACTTGATATACTAAACTCTAAAACAACCCTCCTTGTTGCGATTCGGTTTCAGATATATGAAAATATGAAATAAAAATAAAACTGCTTAATTTTCCTTTATTAGTAAATTTTAGTAAAAACAAAAAAAAAAAAGGATTCAAAATTCAATTAGAATTGCTTGAACAATTTTACTCCTACTTTGAATTTTATTAATGTTCTCCACTACAAAATGTTAATAATAAAATTGTATTGTAATATTATGTTTAATATGTCGTGAAATTAATTATATATCAAACACTTATTAAACTAGAAACAAAATAAAAAATCATTAAAACATTATACAAGGTATTTATGTTAATTCATATACGATTGTTAGCCTCTCTTGCATTCAAACATGACGCTTAGTGTTTACATTTATATTATGTACGATATTGTATAAAGTCTTCTATTCTCGCAGCCGGAAAATTTTTCTTCTAAATAATGAATAGTTTGAATCAAATGAAAAAAAATTAAATTATAAATTAATGAATATAAATCTGTAAAACCAATAGAAACCATAAGAAAATTATAAAATTGAACATACATTTTATTTGAATATTTAGTTCTTTATTATAATTTCCAAATAAAAACTATCGATATTTGTTTGTTGTTTTTGCAATATATTAAGATTGGAGGAGCTTTTGTTTAAAAATTTAACATAACAAGTGAACTGCACTACATCATGTAAATAAATTGTTTGATTGGTTTTTTATCTTATTTTTTTGCATTGTTTTAATTTGGATTTCTATTACCCAAAAAACAAGATCAAGAGAGTTTTTCGTACTTCAGAATATCATTTAACATTGTATTAGTATTATAAAAATTAATTTTTAATGCATAGATGATTACGTTACAAGATTTTAGATCATTTTCATTGAGAGTTGGTTATTTTAGTCGTAAGTGCATGCTTATATAATTAATAATTTATGGTTCACTGAAAGAAATATATTAATGGGTACATTAATCATGTCTCAAGTCTCATTAAGAGTTTTTATATCAATTTAATGACAATTGAAATATTAACCTATTTTTTTATTTTTAATTCAAACTGTAGAATCTTGCAGTGTTTGCTCAAAGGATTGTCAGATTTAATTTAAACATTTTCGATATTCTAAGTAAAATGGGTTATTTCGATACAATATGTTTGAAAATAATTAAATTTTTCTATTATTATGGAATATTTGCCGGAATATTGACTTTTCGTTATAAAAAAAATATTATTTTTAAAAATTCAAAAAAATTAACATATTATTCTATTGTGATACAAATATTTTGTTCAATTTGTAATCTATCGTCTTTAATGTTTTTGGTTTTTATTGGTCAAGATTAATATTTAGTAAAAATTATAAAATTTTTAAATTTATTATCATCAAATTTGTCAATTTTAAATTTAATTATAATTTTAAAATTAAACAAAATTATATTAAAAACATTAAATAATTCAATGAAAATTTTTAAAAAAATTACAAAAATCAAAAATTATAAGAAAATTTTCACAAAAAATCAATTAATTATTTTGACATTAAAATTTTTGACATTTTTATTTCCATACTTGATTGGATTACCAATTTTTCGTAAAGAAGAATATAAAATGTCATTATCTAAATATACTTTATATATAATTGGGTTTGTCAGTTTTACAGCTGTTGGAGCAATTGGAAATTTGTATTTTGTTTGTTTGGTATTTATTCAAATTATGTTTGACAGAATTGACAGTCTATTGACTGATACGAAAACTTTGTTGGAAATCAAACCCAAAGGGATGGCATATCGATTTGAATTATTTTCTCATATTTCTGATCGTTTTGATAATATTATTAGCATTTATCTGCAATCATTTATTTTAATAAATAAATTTATTACAAGTTTTCAACTTCAGGCAATTATAATTTTAAGTTTTTCTTATTTTAATTTATTACTATCAATTTATTATACATTCATTTTATTTTGTTATGGTAATAAAACAGGCATAGAAATATTAAGAAATATTTTTATTTTTGGAAATTATATGATTGAAATCCTTGTAATTATAATAGCTGCTGAAAAAGCTGTAGAAAAATCAAAAATTGGGTTTAAAATTGAAAATGAATTGATAAAATATAATTATTATTGTGATAATGGAAGAGGAATGCACAATACTGTAAGATATAATATTTATAATAATAATAAGTAGAGAGTTGAAAACATAATTTTTGAATTTAAAATTTAACTGTTATTAATTATATATAAAAAGTATTATTATATAATACTAAATTTTTCTTAATCCTATTTTCAATTATCATCCATTGATTCTGTAACGACGTTAATTAAAATAAGTGAAAACTATAAATTTTGAATAACTTAAGTGAAAACTATAAACTTTGATGAAACATACCAACTGTGAAAAGCTTAACTAAATTTTTTTTTTATCTTATATCATGATAAAATATTAAGATTTTTTAATTGGTTTATTTTCAGATTTGCAGATTCTCGGAATTTTTAAGAATATTTCAATTAAAAATAAATATTTTAGGAATGTTTAATTTATCATATAAATTTTTTTTAATTTTCATATCATCATGTGTCTCAAATTTAATGATTTTAATTCAATTCAAACTTACTGAAAACCTATAGGAGTAAATTTTAATTATACATAAAAATGAAATGGAATGCTGTTAAATTTTTAATTGTTTAATCTGATTAAATATTTATTAATATTGAACGTATTAATAAAAATTCATGTAATTATTCATGTTATATTTCTAAATTATTTTGAAAATATATTTAATAATATTTAATGTACATGCACGGTGACACAAGCTCATTAACAAAATTATTTTTAGTATAAGGCATATATGCAATGAAAAATAAATAATATGTATTAAAATAATTGATTTAAGTAATTTTGAATTTAAGGTCATCATCATGAAATGCAAAACCATTTGAGTGAAAAAAAGCTATATTAATTAACTAAGTGCTCAAGATAAGTTTTCATTCATATAAAACACAAATGCAAAGTCAGTTCTCTTTATACGCTTTGATAATTGTAATGTGGAATTAATATTTCATAAGAAAATACTAAAAAAAAAATTATTAAGAACCACCTATTCCCTGCATATTCTAAGAAGTACATGTGTATTTTTTCAAACATCATAATATTTCGGTTTTATCGCAGCTTTTAATTAATAGAAAATAATTATTTTTTAACATGAAAAAAAATTAAAAATATTTAAAAATCTAATGATTTATTTAATTCGTTAATTATTTTCTTAATATTATCATTAATTTGATTCTCTTAATAATTGCTTCATTATATTTATTATATTTTATGTACTTATTATAAAATGTGTGAAAATAAAAATGAAGATTCTTAAAATAAGTTATATTGAATTAACATGTAGCAAAATTATTTCATTTTTCTATGGTTACGGATTTTTTTCTGGTACCAATATCTTTTGGTATGATAAAAATGTTAACAAATTTAGTTCATCAACGAATTTAATAATTTTTTCAATTATATTACAATTAATTTTCATTTCATTGTGTCCAATGAGCATAGAAGCTAATATGAAAATGTTTGCTGGTTCAAGTGATTCGTATGCAATGAAAATTTATATTTTGTTTTTAACTTTTGCTGCAGCACTACCAATTCTCAATTTGCTCATAACATTGAAATTTAATAAATTGATTGTGACAAATTTGAATCAAATTTCACATAACTTCGAGATAATAATGAAATTAAGAAAATGTAAATTATTATTCAATAACAGATATTTAATTTTATTTTTAATAAAATTGTCAACATTTTTATTTGAAGTTTTCAATGATTTGCCACTGTTAACAGAGAAACATATTCAATCTGTTCAATTATATTTTCTTTGGATTTTCGGACAATTTAATTGGCTAGCAACAAATTCTTTATTTAATTTATATTTTACCGGTTTTATATTTATTCAGATATTATTTGATAAAATTAACTTATTAATATGCCAATTTGAAGAAAATATTAAAAATGCTTCGATTAATAAACACGAACTTCATTTGAATATTTTTAAAAATTTTCGTAATGTTTCTGAAATTTATTTTCAATTGATTCAGAATATAAATAATTTTGTTTCATATTTTCAAATCGAAATGATTTTTTTTTTACTATTTTACTATGTCAATTTACTGTCACGACTTTACTATAATTTTATTCTAATATACTTGGACGAGAATAAAGGTATTGAAAAGGGAAGAAATTTTTGGATTATAGGAAATAATGTAATTCAAATTGCATCAATGATGCTAGTATCAGATCAATGTAAAAAAAAATCAAAAATTTACCATAATTTACCAATTGTATTATGTAAACATTATTGTAAATGTGCAAAAAACTTGGAGCGTGATGTAAGTACAATATTAGATTTTAAAGATTGCTTAATAAATTAAAAAATTAAAAAAATAAAATGATTTAGTTTACAAAGTCAGAAAAACAATAACAATGCTTTACGAAAGTGTAGACTTAAAAAAATATTATAATTATTGATAATTAGAACAATCTTTAATACTTTAGGCTTTATAGAAGGCGAGAACAAATTTATTTTTTGTTTCTGCTATTTACATCAATACATCATTAAACATTATGTAGCTTTTACCCCAAAAGCTATTTAAATTCGCTTTTATAAGACTAAATTTTAAATAAGATTGCTTTTAAAACTTTATCTATCAAATTTTATATTGCAGATGGAAAATTTATTCGTATTGTTGCAACATAAAAAAATCGAAGTTAATATGATGGGAATGTTCAAAATATCGCATAAATTTTTTCTTATATATTTATCATCAATCATAACAAATTTAGCTATTTTAATGCAATTCAAGATTAATGGTCCAACAAAAATTAGTATGGGATGAATGAGCCAATAAAAATATTTGAATAAATTACCTACAACATGTATATATTTGAGGAGCAATTAATTGCAGCAAATGAATTTTTTTTTTATTAATGTACCTATACATTTTTATGTAAAAAAAAAAAAACACAATGTGAATATAAACTTAGTTATTGAAAAATTATTATATACTTTTTTTTTTGTGCAAATACTTTGAATTTTTTGATTCACATTTATTTTCATATTACAGGATTTACTAAAATATTATTGAGATACTTTATCTATATTTACTAAGATAATTTTTGTTCGAATAATTACATTTTACTACAAATATTTGAAATTTTTAAATTGTTGTTCTTGAAAATACGAATCTTCTTTGAATATTGAGAAAAAATAAGAATAATTTTATATAAATAGAAAAAAGTGATTTAAAAAATTTTAATTCATTTATTATAGTAAATAATATTTATACATTATAATTTAAAGTTATTAAAGTTAAAAACAATCATTATTATATTTCAAGTATTATTATTCTTTTTCCAACAACCTTAATATAGGGTACAAAATATCATTGATTAAACTGGATCAGCATTATTAAATATATAAAAACTGTAGCAAAAAATGCCAAAGTATTTTTATTCGATAATTTAATCATCCCATTAAAATTTAATTTTTGAATTATTAAATTAAATAAAATTTTGTCAGCCTGAAATTTAAAGTAAACTTATTAAAATTCATATAAATGTACGTACCTATAATATATGAAGTTCATATATAGTAGGAATTACACTTAAAATCGCATTTCTTGCAAGACGAAATAAAATCGACGGCAAAGTTTTTTGGCCACTTAAAATGAAAAGGATAATTTTAATGAACGATATAAAGAGAAAATCCTAGTTCAAAATTTCAATCACTTATTTTTTAATGACATAATTTAAGACCATAACAACTCCCGAATACGTTATGTGACATGACAATTTTTATTAGTCCAAAAATAAATACCTTGATACATTTATTTATTTATTTAATATTTCATTATTTTACAATTTCATACATATACAGTTTTAGACTTAACCTAGCCTTTACAACTAAGAATTCAGCTTTTATGTTATATAAAATAAATACCTAATATAAAAATAATGTCCAAAATAGTTTATATATACCATATTTTACCATATTTTTATATATACTATATTTTACCTGTTCATTTGTATAAGAAGTCCAATTCCAATAATAAATTTTCAATGATCTTCTTTTTGATAATTCAGCAGCAAAATTATAACATATAATATCGGTTAAATAAGAGAATACTAAAAAATAAATAAATGATACATTAAATGCTCCTATTTTACATTGATTCCATATTATAAACAAATAACGAATTAAACTTATAAAATAAAAAGTAAAAATAATTGGAATTATTGGTCTAAAAAATTTCATAAAATTATTTCCTAAATTTGTTATATTTTTATAATGTTTTTCAAATAAAATAATTAAATTATTATCATTATTATTTTCATGTTTCACTAAATTTTCATAATTCTCAAGATAGATTTCATAAAATCTAGCTATTAATAGAAAAGATAAATAAAAAATTTTTAAATTAAATAATACTAGTTCAATGAAAAATATAATTAAAAAAGTTTCTACTTTTTCGATGAAATTTTTCATTCGAAAAACACTTTTTACAACAATTGGAAATTGAATGAAAAAATGTACAAATATAATAAAAAATTTTACAATTATAAAAATTAAATATTTTTTTGATAAAAAATTATTTTGAATTTTTTTTTTATTCGCTTTCCTATATTGTTTTAATAATTCATTTAATAATTTAATTATACATTTTTGTTTAACAGATTGATAAATTGTCGCAAATGCAAAAAATATTATTTGAAATAATTTAAATATTGAAACAGTAAAATTTGTTTTATTATTAGTTGTTCTATAAAGTAAATTAACATTATTATGATTTAAAAAACCATTTGTTGCAATTACAATTAAAATAATTCTATAAAATATTAATATAAAATTTATTTTTAAATTTCGATTTATAAAAATCTTATATTTTGAACAATATTTGAAATTTTTAAAACCCAAAACAATTGATAATATATTTAAAAAGTGAATAATATACTTTAGAAATAGATTTATGTCGTAATTCCTCATTTGATTTGTAACGAACTGCGCTATTATTATATGTATTATGATTATGTTTAAGAGAAGACAAATTTCCAATAATTTGATACAAATTAATTAAAAACATTCCGGATGATACACATAATATTATGTCACAAAAAAAGTTACTTTGTTCTTGAGTATTTGTCGCATATTTTGTACACACTGACGATACTAATTAATAATTTAAGTTCAAAATTTTGGAATGGTCAAGCGAAAGATAATTTTTTTGTTAATTAAAACACATTTTTAAGACAAAAAAAATTATAACAATTACTCAAAATAATTATTTATTTTTCATAATATATTTAATAGAAGAACATTTCAATAATTACAATTTATTTTTGGAAAATATTGGTGGTCAGAATAAGGGAAATTTTTTTTATATATGCTATATATATGTAGTAAGTAATTTAAAAAGTGAATTTGTTAAAAGTTTGAAAAACGATTATTAGAAACTTTTCGTTTCTTAATAAAAGAACTATTAAATTTGAAGCCCTTGGTAAAATTTATTTATTGTGCCCCGCGTCGCTACAATATCAATTTTTAAAATTTCATTTTATTCAAATACTCCAAGTTTTTGTGTCGTTACTCCTTTTAATATCTAAACTAAAAAGGAAATAAATAATAATAAATTTAATGCCATTGAAAATGATGTCATCTGGTGATTTTGCCTGCCATTTTATAACTTTGCAGTCTTTTTTTTTTATTACTTTTTTTTAATACATACAACATTAAATATTATTGATTAAGATTATATCTAGAAATGCAATAACTTAACCTAACATGAAAAACCGAAAATTTTCTACTTCTATTTGTAAAGAATAATAATGGGGCCCTTAAGAAAAGCCACAAAACTCAAGTGGACAATTAAAAATTTGTATACAAACACCAGCCCTGACAATCATGTTCAAATGTCACTTCTTGTTTATTGGAACAATTGTAAAGCGTAAATCATAGAACATGCTTGTATACCTATAATACATTTAATATTAGTTAAAAATATCTATATTGCAATAAATATTATGTTTGAATATATTTAATTGCTAGTATTTTTATATTCTTCAACACGTCCAAATCATATAACGTAAAAATATGAAGTTCATCCATCTATTGTTGACTAAATTGAATTAACATTATTAAATAAGTCATAACTGTTGCGAAAAATGACAAAGTATTTTGATTTGACAATTTAAACATTCCATAAACATCTAAATTTATCTTTTGAAGCATTAAATGAAAGAAAAGTTTTTCCACCTGCGAAATAAATGATGAGTTTTAATGAGTTTTGTTGAAAATAAATTAAAAATTGATTATGATTTGATAATTTGAAGAAAAAGATAATAGTTTCGATTGTCAAATAGTTTATAAATCGTTCTAAAAATAAATAAAAATTACAATTGATCCTTTCTGAAATGTTCCGACCTTATGAGGAAAATTGGAAGAATTGGTCTGATTGCTAACATTAAATTAAACGTCTGATTGCTAACATTAAATTAACGTCTGATTGCTAACATTAAATTAAATGATAAATAACCTTTTAATGAATAATTATTTAGTGATGTCTTATTTACTTACCCTTTTATTATTCAAATAATTCCATTCCAAATAGTATAGAGTTCTTGACATTTTAGTGGCAATATCGATTGCAAGATTATAACAGATGACATCCGTCATATATGAAAAAATCGTTAGAAACATAAATGATAAATCGAAAGTTTTCAATTTTAAATGATTCCAAGCAATAAATAAATACCGTACTAGGCTTACGAAATAAAAAATAAACGATAAGGCTATAATTGGTTTGAAGAATCTCAAAAAAATATTTGTAATATTTGTAATTTCTTTATAACATTTTTCAAATAAATATAATTTTTTTTCAAAATTTTCATCCGTTAAAGAATTTTTCATATTTTCGATTTTATTTTCATAATACTGGGCAATTATTAATATAAATAAATAAAAAAATTTTAATGAAAATATTACGATCTCAACGTATGGAATTAAAATAAATACTCGAATTTTATCAATATAATTTTCCAGTCTTCTAAGGGTAGTAAAAACCACCGGAAATGTTGAACAAAATTGTATAATTATGAGCAAAAATTTTAATACAATCAAAATATAATATTTCTTTCTTAAGAATATATTCTTTCCATTGATCCAAGTTGGTTTCATAAATTCAAAAAAATTATTTAAAAAATTAATAATAAATTTTTGTTTAACATATTGATAAATTAATGTAAATGTGAAAATAAATGTTTGTAAAAAATTGAAAATTGCAATAGTGAAATCAGTTTTTCCATCAGTTTCTTTATATATAACATTCTTGGTATGTCTGTGCATTTCATCTGCTGAGATAATAATTAGAATTATTCGAATGAAAATTATTATTAAATTAATCCGTAAACTAGAAGTTTCAAATATTTTTAATTTTTTATTATAACGAAAAATTTTGAATCCCAAAATTGTTGTATAAAATAATAAAAAATATTTTATTCCTTTTAAAAAAAATTTATTATAATAAGAATCCATTTCTTAAACGTTTCCATCAAACTTATGAACTAAAAAAAATAATTCAATTATTTGTGTTAATTAAAATGTAAACAATGATAAATTGGAGGCAATTTGCTTAATAAATATAATTATATATTTTAAATAAATCAAGTTATGGCATTGATCGCAGTTAGAGAAATCTTTTTCATAAGTAGGGGACAAACATTGGTATAGAGCAGTTTAATTTTTCCCTATGGTAATAATTTTATATCTCTCCATTTCTTCAATCATCACGGCAAAAAATTCAAAATGTTGAAACTATCTAAACCCAATTGACTTTTAAATGGGATTACTGAGAAAGTTCTGCAACGCGTTTTTAAAAAATTTGGAAATGTAGACTTTTAAAAGATAATATTTTTGTCAAAAAATTCAAAAAATAGTAAAATTGAACAAATCTAGAGAAAAAACATATCATAGGTAGTGAAGTCATAGAAGATCGAAGTGACAGAGAGACTTGATTAATTTAGTTTTATAAGAAATTTCTATAAGTATCGTATATATAATATTTTCTATACAATAAATTAAAACTTAACATAATTGTAATTCAAACCTTATACAAAAGGTTATTATTTATTTAATTATTTATTATTATTTCTTAAATTGTAAAATAATGATAGGTTTGTCACTTAAATTCTTTCAACATTATCGCGAAATCAAATATAAACTTTCACATGATAGAATATGTACTTAAGTTCTATTATGTTAGTCAGTAATAATAGTAACAAATAACACAGATTTTCTTTAATCGAATAAAATTTTCATTATAATAAATTTATTTATAAATATTTTGTATAAGAATAATTTATTTATTTTATAGATGTGCGTGATGTGAGGCACGAATACAAAAGCATGGTAAAGATCTGATAAAAAATCGAAATCTCGATAGTAAACAATGAAAAAATTCTAATCATTCATCATATACAGGAGTTTTAAACTCTTGTTAAAGCTTCGCTACACTTCAGGTTACAAACATTGAATTCCATGTTTTGCAGAAAAAAATAGGTTCGTTCTGTGTTTGGTACTTGGTTTGCCATATAAATTTTTTTTTTTTCATGGTTTGAAAGTAGGTTCGACACAAACCTAGAAATTTCACTACATAGTTTTATTGCATTTAAAAAAAAAAGGTATAACCTGTCAATTTTCAGAAAATTTACAGAAAAATCATGCTTTAAAATTCTTCAATATAAAAAAATAAATAAATAAATTGTCGGTTGTCAAAAAAAAATAAAAATTCAAAATATTTAAAAAAAAATTGAATATTATTTTTATTTTTTATTTTTTCTTTAAATTACAAAAATTAAATTTTTTTTATTAAAACGAAAATTAAAAATTAATTTTACAAAAAAATTTTATTAAGTGTGTCACCCCATTCGCCAACCTATTTTCAAACCATGAAATTCATGGTTGGTAACCTGAAGTGTAGCGAAGCCATTAGTGAAAAAAAAAACACCACATATTAAATTAGGGTTTGTAATAATTTTTTTTGATGAATAATAGTAAATTATTGTATATGTTAACTAAATTTGTTATTAATAACGAGTTCTGTATACACAAAAACACATTGACACGAGTCAATACTTATATCACGAGACCGAAGGTCGAGTGATATAAATTGACAAGCGTCTATGTTTTTGTGTAAATACGGAACGAGTTGTATAACAAATTTTGTTAACATATCCAATATATTGTTTTAATGTGCATGTGTAAGGTAGTTGCATTTGCAATGAAAAAAAAAAAAAAAAAATTTGATATACACATTTTTTTTTTCATTTTTTGTTGGTATTTGTCTGTATTGAAATATTGTGAGAGCATCTAAATGATTTCATTATTTACGCTGATGCATCTAAATGATTTCATTATTCACGCTGATGCATCTAAATGATTTTATTATATTTAGTGACGGATGAATATAGACATTGCAAACATATATTTTGAATTTATTATTACTATGTTTCGTATTCATATATATTTTGGTTTCTCAAAAAGAAGAAAACAGTCTTAACTATAACAACACGGAAAGAAAAAAAACGTTTATCGCCCGTTTGCAGTAAAACAAATGTGTTTACTCTAAAAAAAACAGTCATTGCAAAAATTTGAGTTTTTAAAACAAAAAAATTATATTTGCACGAAACAAGTCGGACTTGACATCAAACACATTTTATTTAGACCAAATCCGTTTTCAAATATGTTTAACGCAAACGTTTGGAAAGTTTAGAGTAAATTTTAAAAAACTCATTGCAAACAACATATGTTTTAATTACAACTTAAGTTAATTGGACCCAAAAGAAATATGTATATATGTTATTTTAAACTTTTTAAAGCAAATAAAACTATTTTGAATTGAAATTGACAGAAATTTAAACGTTTATCTTAAACAAAAAGCGTTTAGAGCTATGTAAAATTGAAATGCTTCCTTTTGGAACAAACAATACAATTTTGGGACTAATAAAAGATGGTGTACTGCATTTGCCACAAGTTAAAAACTTTTATTGTAATTTATTTATTTTTACTTTATCAAAAGTTTTCTTTTACAGTAAAATAAATAATTTTTGGAGTGAAATTCAATAAAATGAAAATGTTTATTTCAAAAACAAAACGTTCGGAAAAAACAAAAATCAAAATTTTTTTGCTGTGTACAGGATTTGAACCTGCGTCCTTAGCATTGCAAATCAACAATTTATATTTTCTATTTTATATACTTTTTAAATTTGAATACCGTAGCTGAGTGGTAGTGTTGGCGAATTGCAATGCTAAGGACGCAGGTTCGAATCCCAAAGAAGGGGCAAGCATAAAAATATAATTTAATAAAAAAATTCTAATAAATAAAAAAAATTAAATACAAAAAAATTAAATAAAAAAAAAATTTCTTTTGCAGCAAAAGTTGAGGAAAAATAAAGTATTGGCTTTAAAAGTAATCCACTTTTAATGCAATCTTATTTATTTGTTTGCCTTAAACAAATTTCTTTTGAAGGAAACTGCAACAATTGGTTTGCTTTTGCTGCAAAAGTACTAGGTATTGGCTTTAAAAGGAAGCTACTTTTAATGCAATGGAGACCTTTGTTTGTCATAAAAGAAAACCACAAACAAACTTTGTTTGCTTAATTTTTCGTTCAGGAACAACGTTTTTTTTCTTTCCGTGAATGATTTGTTAATTTGTAGTGCGTAAGGTGCAAATTTTTTATATTGTTTTCTATTAGTTGAGTTGGGGGTGTATCTTAACACCACTGCACTTCAAGGCAATAAATTGCCATGAAAACTTTACCATCACTCTCACATACATGCTAATATGAGAGGAGCGGGCTCGGTAAGAAGCATGCAATGGAAAATTAATATAACCACCAAACGATGCTTAAATCAAGCATCAGAAAAAAAAAAGCCTTATAGAAAAAAAAAAAACATTAAACACTACGAACAAGTTTCGTTTCTGATAAATAACGAAATCACTAGTGACATAACACATAACACAAAGAATAGTTTTCCTAGTAAAAAAAATTTAAAGGAAGAGAGTGAATATTAGAAGAAAGAGTAAATATTAATTAAAGTCTTCCAGTGTTATTAGAGAAAAAAGAATTAGTCTTTAAACCAGCTTTAAGGGATGCCTTAGAGATATTAAGGTCAAAAACATGATGATTTTTATTAGCAAAAGCAAGCATTCGAGAAATGGGATCATTGCATCCATATTCGGTTCTATGGTAAGCAACTTCAAATAAGTTAGTAGTACGGAGGCTTCTGGTATTAACTCGAAAGTTGATCTTCTCCAGAATAAAAGGAGAAATAATTTCACCAATAATAATATAAACAATGAATGAAAACAACATCAGCAAATTCACGTCTGTCTTGAAGAGATTCAAGCTTAATGAGATTTAAGCGCTCTCTATACGGTGGAAGGATTAAGTTATCTTCCCAGGGAAGATGCCTCAATGCAAATCTAAAAAATTTTTTTTGGACGGATTCGACTCTATTGATGTCGACAGAAAAAAAGGGTGACCATACTTGAGAGGCATATTCTAACAATGGTCACAAGAGATGTAAAAAGAAATCTAGTAATAAATGGGTCACAAAACTCTCTTGACCAACGTTTAATAAAACCTAGAGTGGAATTTGCTTTATTTACAATTGAATTAACATGTGGTTTAAATGTCAATTGGTAATCACATAAAATGCCGAGATCTCTAACTTCATTGACTCTGGGAATAAGAATATTATTAAGTGTATACTGAAAATTAATAGGATTTTTTTTCCTTGAAAATGATATATTTTGACACTTAGACACATTAAGAAGAAGATTATTCTTAATACACCAAAGGCCAAAGCTATTAAGGTCAGTTTGTAAGAGATTGCAGTCTGAAGGACTAGAAATTTTTTTAAAAATTTTCATATCATCGGCATAAATGTTATGATCGCTATACGAAATGATGAGTGAAACATCGTTAATAGCGATCACGAAATCAAGTGGACCAAGATGGCTACCTTGAGGCACTCCAGAAGTAGCTGTGTATGTTGTAGATATTGAAGAGCGAAATTTGACCTGATAATCCCGAGGACCAAGCCAAGATTTTTTCCACTCATTAAAAGAATATGGGAAACCATACGCAGCCAATTTAAATAAAATAATCTGATGAGGAAGAACATCGAATGCTTTGCTAAAATCCGTGTATACGGAATCAGTCTGAAAACCTTTCTCCATGTTATCCCTATAAGCTGAAGTAATTTCTATAAGATTGGTAGTAGTAGACCTACCTTTAAGAAACCCATGCTGATTATCAGTAATAAAATTCTTGCAATAAAAATGTATATCTTCAGAAATAACAGCCTCAAAAAGCTTAGGAATTGAAGAAATTTTAGCTATTGGACGATAATTTAAAACGTCAGCTCGGCAACCTTTCTTGAAAACGGGTATGATATATGAATTTTTCCAGATTTTCGGAAAGTAGCCGGTTAATAAAGATCTATTAAAAATAATAGATAGAGGATTACATAAAGTAGAAGCACAATTTTTCAAGATTATCGGTGGGACACCATCAGGCCCAGAAGAACAGTCATCCTGAAGCTTAGATAAAAACTTGAAAAGTTCATTAACTTCAATGGATATTGCGGTCATAGAAGTTTGCGGGCAATTGTTTAAATAACTGAAATAGGCAGTATCAACATTGAAGTTTGAGTCAGAAAAAGAACTGGAGAAATGGTTAGCAAAAAAATTAGCTACAGTTAGGTCACCATTGGAAGAGGTATTCAAGAAACTAAGAGTTTGAGGATAACTATCCCCTTTCCTCTTAGAAAAAAAAAATATGACAGTAGATCACATAAATATTGAAGTAAAAATGATGAAAACATATTAATTTGGTTTGGACAGAATTTAGTCGACAATAATTTCAAATTCTTTTCATAAATCAAACATAATTAAATATTATGTTTTCTATATATGCTACTATATATATATATTGGTTTCATTATAGATTAATTCATGATAATCTGTATTTTTTTTGGAATATTGTATTAATTAAATTATTATTTTTTATATATTGTAAAAGGTCAATGAAATTTATAAATGTAACAAATAATTGATATTGAGTTAAGTATTCTCAGATTACAGGCTAATGAATTTATTTTAGATTGTAATGAATATGGTATTTTTAAATTTTTCCTAAATTATTATATTTATTGTAATTATAAATTATAATATCATTATTATAACTGACAAAAGAATTGATACACACTTTCATTATTGTAAGAAATATAATATATTATCTAACCTACACACATATATAATAATAATAATAAAATGTGATCTAAAATTTTAATTTAGTTAATATAAAAACGTTGTTGTCATTGAATATCTCGTTAACTCATACCTAAATTTTTTCCCGGAAAATTTTTTGTTAAAAGATATGTCAACTGAAATAATATTTATGAACGCACAAAACAAATATATGTGGCAAGATATTCATTAAAATTTTTTTTGTTCAAATTAATAACCGATTTCGGAACATTCTTGTAGTCTCCATTCACACTACTAGAATATGAGAACTTAGTATTTCGTTCACCTGACAAAAACAGTTTTCCGATAAAATTCACTTCAAAGCTCGAATTTTTTTTCGATTGGCGTTGAAATATTTAGCATATCAATCAAGTTCTTCTGAATCCAACTGCAAATAATAAATTTCGGTTCTGATTGCTATATATGAGCCGTTCTATATATGAGCTTTTCTATATATGAGCCGTTCACTGCATTGAAAAATCGATTAACTCCACTTTTTGAAAAAATTTAAATTAAAGTGTGAAACCACATGGTATAATCATAACTTTGTATATTTATACTAATTTTGCCAATAATTAAAGGTTAAAAACTTTAAACAACAATATTTTTTAATTGAATTTATATTTTTAAAAGGATTTTTAAAAACCAATGCACATTATTTAATCGCATTTTTTCACTTTTTTTTTATGGAGTTAATCGATTGGTGCAATGAAAGGTTCATATGTACCTATAGCAAAATAAGTGTTTTAAAAACAATATACTAAACTAACATTATTTCTTAAATCGAATTCTGAGGAAAGGGGGGAATTATTTAAAAATGAGAAAACTTCCACAATTTGTATTAAGAGATTTAAAAAAATATCCTCGAAAAATTATTTAAAACAATTTAAAAGCGAAAATATTTTATACATACACTTAGTAAATTAAATGGATTAAAATTACCTAGAATTTATTAATAATTGCTATGAACGAATTAAATAGGTGAAGTTAGTAATCGGTATTATTTTCTTCTGTAACATTGGATAAACAACAATCTATGTGAAAATAAAAATGAAAATAATTTGAATTTGAGCGAAGTTATGAAGTGGAATAAATAAATAATTGTATTTAATGTCTATTTAGCTTACCTACAGTAATAGTGTAGAATTATATATTTTTTTAATAATTATAAAAGTAGTTTCTAAGATACGCTACACTAATGTACATTGATAAAGATAATATATATAAATATAATAAAATATAATATGCTATGCAACTAACTAACTTATATAGTGCAATACATCATATTTAGTAATTTTACAGTATAAACAATTAAATATGAGGACGGATAAAATGTTTTTAAAATTAATTTTTACTTTTTATATTATTGGAAAATACACAGGAATGATAAATTTTAGATACAATAGTACTTTAAAGAAATTTTCACCCATTAATTTAAGTTTAATGATTATAATTTTTATAAAAAAAATTATTATCTTCTTTATACTTTTATTGTTCTCAGTTTATTTTACAAATGATGGATTACCGGATTCTGAAGATCCTAAAGTAATATTTGTTAATGGGGTGCTACTGTTGCCAATGATTTTACATAATTTAATTCATGTAATTAAATATTTTTCAAATTACCATGTTTCACTAGGAATTTGGAATGATTTTATCAATGTATATTGGAACTTACAAAATTCCTTCAAATTCCAGAATTTTTCGAAATATTATAATTTTAATTTTCTTTTTGTATTGAGCATAAAATTTTTGGCTTCACTGGAAAACTTCGCATTAGACGTACCTTTATATATATCCTATGGCGATCAATTAACTATTTTCAACTCATTTCTTTTCTTCATTGCAAGTTCATTTTGGTTCAGTTTCGAATTGCTAACTAATGCTTATGTAATAAGTTTTCTAATGATTTCAAAATTTTATGAGATACATACTAATGAATTAGAAAATTACTTAAAATCAAAAATAAATATTCAGGGCCAGATGCAGAACTTGAATATTGAAGAAAATTTGTTTGAAATTAAAATTAAGAAATTCATAGAAAATTATTTCGCGGTTTCAAAACTAACTGATAAAGCTCACAAAAACTTTGAATTTAACACTATTGTGATATTCGTATTTCATTTTGGAAACTTGATTAACCTTTTTTACTATTGTTATTGTTACGAGTCTCGTGATTTGGCAACATTTATTGGAACTAACATCAGTATTATATTATCAGTAATTAATATAATAATGTATAATTATTCAGCGGAATTAACAAAAATGAAATCAAAAAATTTTGATTTATTCAACTATTTTAATTATAAACTCTTCATTTTTGACAAAGTAAGTTTTATGTACAAAAAATATTTAATTTAAAAATTAAGGTTTATACAAGAACATATAAAATATCAAACAATCCTGAAAACGTTCACAAAGCTCAAAAAACTAAACTCTCAGTTATATTTATAACGCCAATCTATAATAGGGTGTCAAAAATCTTGTATCTTGTAAAGAAATTAAAGTTTTGATTTATCAGTTGAAAAAAATCCATTTCACATAGGCTCTGTGTGTGTGCATCTGATGCTGCTGTTTAGTTACAGCTAGGGTTTCTGAAAATCCGGTGTTTTGTTTACGTTTAACGAATATTGGACTTGAATGCTCAAGAAATTTGAAATTTTATAGGCAACTAATTTAAAAAAAAAATTTTAAAAATTAATTAACGGATATCGTATACTTTTAGGGGATATCGAATTCGAATACATGAGAAGAAAACCGCGGATTTTCGGATTCGGTTTTTCCGGTTCAGAAACCCTAGTAACAGTGCTGTTGTACAATGTTTTATTATTTGAAAGTTGTGTTTTTGAGCTACTACAATAAGAAATTGTACACACACATGTTTATATTAACAGTAATATTCATCATTTTCATTTTTAGGATAAGGACGTATTCACTCCAATGGTGACAAGAAAATTAAATTTTGATGTATACGGTTTATTCCAATTATCAAATAAAAATGCATTCAAATTTTTAACAACTATTGTAATGTATTCAATTCTTTTAATACAATTTAATACGGCTGTTATAAAATAAAATTAAATTAATAATTGATATTTTACTCTTAAAAAATGTTTATATATAGATATATAAGTTATAAATAAATAAACAAGTTAACTGATTACATTAAATTATATAGATATGTGTTTTATTATCTCCTTACGATTTAGTGATAAGTCTAAAATGACTTCACGAATTAAGACGAACACAAAAATGAATTAATTTCGAAAAATAATATAGAAAAATTGTTCGACAAAATATTTCCCTTTTACAATACCATCTTGTCACAAAATGTTAATTAAAAATCTATTAAAAATCACATTCACTTAATTCTTTTGTACTAAGAAAGTTTAAGAAAGTTTTTGTTTAATTAATTCAAAATAACATTATATCATTTTTGGCTTACGTTATGAATTAATATCGGTTTTTTTTTTTCGTTGTTTCTGAATTATAATCGCTGAGGCCATTTGTATTTACATATAATAAATTAGACGTACTTGTACAATTCCTTCATTGAATAATTGAAGAAGGTCTGTTCATAAATACTGTTTCTAATTCCTTGCAATTTTAAATTGAAAGTTGAATTTATTTTATAACTTTGCATAGCATTTCATAATGTGTTTCCTAAAAAGTAACTCCATATTGAATTTACATGAAAATTAATTCGACCCTATTGCAGATTGAGTGCATCTAACTCCGAAGCCCGAAAAACCTGAATCTAAACTTTTAGTCGAGATTATGCATGCTTTGCCATTTAAAGAATAAAAATCGAGTGACATGGGTCAAAGGATATAATAATTTTAGTGGCAGACTGCCGCACGGAAATTTAATGAAAACTTAATTAAGTTTTAATAATTTTAATGGAAAACGGGCTAAAAATGTAATAAATTTAATGGTTTTTATTTATTAATTTTCAAATTGATTCAAATTCTTAATATATATTCTAGGTATATAATAATTTAATTAAATTATATAAAGAAACTAAAAGGAGGAGTAACAAAGCAATAAAATAAAAATTGGAATAAAATAAAATTATATTCAAATGGAAGGAAATAAAAAAAAATTAAGGAATTTAAAAAATCCGTTGTAGAAAAATTATTTTTTTTAATATTCTTCGACTTTTCTATTAAGCACTGGCCAAATTATGTCAGCTCTGCAGTGCTATTTATACATTTGATATAAGTTGATTCGATAATTTCCTTTTAAAAAATTTATAATGTACCTATGTAAATTAAAAACAAAAATCTATATATAAATTATATTTAACTAAATAAAATGTAAGATAAAAATATATAATTTTATATTTTTTAAAGCTAAATAAAAATTGAATCTAAAAGTCGTGAAATTAAAGTACATACTATATATAACGCATTTAATACCTTTTTTTTATTATATTAAATAAATAATTTTTATAAACAAATAAAAATTAACAAAAAAATAATAATGTTCGTAATATTGAATAAATAATAAATTTTTTTTAATTTCAGATATTATAGAGTACTTTAAAAAAACGCTATTTTATAATAGTAATCATAATCATATCAAGAATTTTTACTAAATAATTAATATGAAAATAGATAAAATATTTTTTAAATTTATTTTATTAATTTATATTATTGGAAAATATACAGGATGGCTTAATTTTAATTATAATCATACTTTAAATAAATTTTCTTCAATTCATTTTAGTTGTTTTATAATAGAACTTATTAAAAAAATTGTTATCTTCTCTTTATTTATATTAGTGGTAGTTCAATTTGCAAATGAAGGTTTACCAGATTCTGCCGATCCTAAAATGTTATTTATTAATGGTTCACTTCTGATACCAATGATTTTACTTAATTTAATTCATATTTTTAAATATGCTTCGAACAGCTACATTTCACTAGAAATGATTAATGATTTTATGGATTTATATAAGAGTTTAAAAAAATCATATAAATTTGATAAGTTTTCAAGTTACAATTTTCTTTTTCAATTGAGTATAAAATTTTTAGCTTCTCTGCAAAATTTCACATTAGATATACCTTTAATTATATTCTATTTTAATCAATTAACAATTTTGGAAAAATTTTGTTGGATTGTTTCAATGTACATTTGGTTCAGTTTCAATTTTCTAACCAATATTTACGTCATAAGTTTTTTAATAATTACAAATTTTTACGATATAATTATTAATGATTTAGAAAATTTCGTGAAAATTAAAATAAATAATCTAGGAATACAGAATTCATATATTTTAAAAAAAAAATTTGAAATCAAAATTCAGAAATCCAAAAAGAATTATCTTGCGATTTCGAAACTAGCTGCTAAAGCTCACAAAAACTTCGAATTTAACACTTTAATGATATTCACATTTCATTTTGGAAACTTGATTAACCTTATTTACTATTTTTATTGTTACGAGTCTCGTGATTGGGCACCATTTATTGGAATTCATATCAGTATTATTTCATCAGCAATTGACATAATAATGTATAATTATTCAGCGGAATTAATAACAATCAAGTCAAAATATTTTAATTTATTAGAGTATTTTAATTTTAAACTCTTCAGTATTGAAAAAGTAAGTGTTGTTAACATTTTCTATTGTATAGACAAAAATACGTAATTATAAATACACATACTTTGAGTATGAATATTAGAGCTGTAAAAATTCAAATACTTTCGATATTCAAATACAAAGTAATTGTATTTGAAAAAGTAATCAATACTTTTCTTAACAAGGAATTGTATTTAGAAAAGTATTGATTACAAGTAATTGTATTTAAAAAGGAATCAATACTTTTTTAAAAAAGGAATTTTATTAGAAAAGTATTGATTACAAAGTAATTAGATTTAAAAAGGAATCAATACTTTTTTAAAAGGAATTATATTTAGACAAGTATTGATTACAAAGTAATTGTATTTAAAAAGGAATCAATACTTTTCTAAAAAGTAATTGTATTTATAAAAGTATTGATTGCAAAGTAATTGGATTTGAAAAGGAATCAATAATTTAAATAATTTTAATTATATTAAAATTTTGATCCGAATTATTTTCTAATATACTTAATAGGTATTTTATTAGAAGTAATGCCAATATTTAACTATATGTAAATACAATTCTTTTTTAAGAAAAGTATTGATTCCTTTTTAAATCTAATTACTTTGTAATCAATACTTTTTTTTTTTTAGAAAAGTATTGATTCTTTTTTAAATACAATTACTTTGTAATCAATACTTTTCTAAATATAATTACTTTCTAAAAAAAAGTATTGATTCCTTTTTAAATCTAATTAATTTGAATAAATACTTTTCTAAATATAATTCCTTTTTTAAAAAAGTATTGATTCCTTTTTAAATACAATTACTTTGTAATCAATACTTTTCTAAATACAATTCCTTGTTAAGAAACGTATTGATTACTTTTTCAAATACAATTACTTTGTAATCATTACTAGTACTCAATACCAAAATATTTGAAATTTTACAGCTCTGATGAATATAGAATAAAAACCTACAAAAATTGTTTAAGACCATTGCGGTGAGCTACTATGCAAGGTCCGCGAGGCTGTAGCCCGAAATAAGATCATCGCACTTGCTCCATATTTGTTATTTGAACCCTTATTTTAAAGTAGCTTTCCAGCAAGCAAATTAATTTATTTATATATACTTACATACATATTTTTATATATATTTATTATTTTGTTTGGGGAAAAGCCTTTACAAAGGTAAAATTTACTCAAAACGCGAAATGTGTCTTATTATTATTAAATATATACATACTATGATTTAGAAATTATTTACTTTTTCCTCTAATTTTTCTTTTTTAGGATAAGAGTGCATTCGTACCAATGGAGACAAGAAAATTAAATTTTGATGTATTCGGTTTATTTCAATTATCAAATAAAAATTCATTTAAATTTTCGACAGCAGTTATAATGTATTCAATAGTTTTAATACAATTTCATCCCGCTGATTAATATCTTAATACAATATCCTTCACTTTTGAAAATATTTAAAAGAATTAAAGAAGAAATAACCAAGTTAACAGGTCTTCAGTAAAGGAAACTGCATAATACGATTATAAAGTAGTTGTATTGGAAAACGAAATCAATACTACTCTCTAAATCAAAAATTTCATAAAATCTAAAAAATGTTCGGATTTTTAGCATACACTAAAAAAAAATGAAATATAAAAATAATGAAGCAAACTAAAATAGTTATTAAGAGTATTTAGTATTATATGCAAACGATGTTTTAAAACAAAGCGACTTAAAGTATTGATTACTTTTTATATACAATTATTTTCTATAATGATTACTTTTCTAAATAAAATTCCTTTAAAGAAATATATTGATTATTTATGTATTTTGTATTTAGAAATCGAGAATACCTATTCGAATTTTTACATTCAGTACAGTATCAGATAAAAAAAAAATAAATACAACAAATACAAAAAGCAAGCAAACGAACAATAACATTGAGCTGGTTTATGTGTTTTTTATGTAATGACTAATGACGCGATGTGGATTGAAAATTTAATAAAGAACAACTATGTTGCACGTATGTTATCCACCTATAATGTAAGCAGAATACATTTGAGACATATCAATTTTATGGTTCCTGCCGATGTCCAATCCATTCGATGCCTTCAAGGGAGGGAAAGTGTAATAAAAATTCATCACGTGAACAGAATATTCATTAACTTTCATGTTCCACTCCCTTTGAACAAAATAATACCTTTCCTTATTGATTTTTACTCGAAATACGAATTCCCGAGAAATTAAGGTATAAAATGGCCTTTTTTTTTTTTTCCATAATTTTTTTTAATAACCAATTACATAATTATATCACTATTTGACTATTTGACTATTTAATTTTTGTTTCTCTGTTTCGTTGATATTTGATGCACTTTTTAATTGGAATTTTGCAAACATCTTAACCGATTACAATTTAGACACGATTGTTTCCAAGGATTTTTTTTTCAACTTTATAACTTTTAACACAAAGTAGTAGGAAAGTAGTTAGTATAAAATTTTGTATTTTTCTTTTTGAAATTTCGACGATGTATTATTAAACAGGCGTCAGAATGCAGAAAAACATTTTGTTCTGGAGCGATAACTTAAACTAATATACAAAAGGCAATTTAATCTGATTTCTTGTTTTTTATGTTATATAAATTTTAGTTAGAAGTTCCGATATGTTCCAATATTAATTGAAATAGTAAAATATTATAACAAATTACTTAATTGATTAAACATATCTCCTTATTTTAGTTTAAAACATTACAATCTATGATCATTGAAGGCTTCAATTAATGTAATTATAAACAAAATCTTTTCTCTTTTTTTCTTTTAAGTAGGTATAATATAGCAATCAATATTGTTCTTACGAACAATGTAAGACTCTATAATATATGAATAATGTAATTATAAATTAAAATTATGAACATCTTAAAAAAGGAAACATTATTGTAACAGCTAAAATAGATCATACTAATGATATAAGAATTAAATGGATTTAATATTTGACATAATTATTAAAATAAAGATACTTTAGTGACATGCATTTATAATAACATACTCTTAATTTGAGGTCGAATGCATTAATATTAAAAAATGTGTAATTAACACTTAACTTAATTTACTTACTAAAAAAAACTTCGATGGTAGATACTTAATTCAAATTCAATTCATGTCATCTCTAATAATCAATGTCTTTATATCCTTTTTATACATTTTATTACCTAACCCACAAATATTTTTTTATTACTACAATTTTTTATTTAATGAAATTAGAAAATACTTTCTATCAAAAGTAAAAGGAAATATAATAACTTCAAAAAAAAAAAAATTTTTTTTTGTGCGGTTTTACTTTTGTCTGAATAAATTTGCATGTAAAATAAAATATTATATTATTTCCTGATATTTTATAACTTTTTGTTTGAAAAATTTTCAACAAATTGGTGAATATAAAAAAAAGTTATTTTTTCCACTCAGTTAATATCAATTTAAAACTTTTTCATTTAAAATAGCGCGATTTTATACAATCGTATATTTATTTACTTACTATATGATACACTATCTATACATAACTTTAATAAACATAAATTGCATTAAATTTTTCTTTACATTAAATAATTTAACTGAATTATTTTCTAAAGTGATAACTTTGACAAAGAATGTTACTTTTATTCTAACTTTTTTCAAATAACAAATTATTTTATGAAAATATCAAAAAAAAAAAATTTCAATGAAAATTTTAAATAATAAATACTTGAGTAAATTTTTTTTTTTAAATTAAAAGAAGATAATAATATAAAATTGCAACATCGGAATTTATTCTTTCGAAGGAAATTAAATTTTTATAAAAAAAAAAGGAAAACTTTTGTGCAGCCGACCTCAAAAAATTTTCATATGAATAATAAATTCAGTTATAAATTTTAAATGTGTTTTTCTGACAAACGACATTTCAGAAATAAGAATTTTCTAAATAAAAATATCAATTGCGATAATCACGATACGGACTGTCTCTATCACGATTTGGGCAAGATTAATTTCGCCAAAAAGTACTAATCACGTTATTTTTCTTCTTTTTTCTACTTACAATCTTTTCTTTTTTTCGTGCAATCGAGAAATTGTTTGAAATTGTTGAATAACAATATAATTAAAATTCTTTTAACTTTTTTTATAAATTTTTTTTTCACATAAGAAAATGCTTAGTCTCAGATTTTTAGATGTAAACAACAAAAATGATAAAAAATAAAATAAAAATATAAACAGTACTATTATAAATTTTTAGTTGTCAAACTTGTACTAGTTTAGTGTTCATTATAAGTATGTGAACGGTTGAGCTAAGACTATAACATTTTGTAGTTTAAGTGTAGGTGAGAACATGTTATTAAGTTAATATATCAAAACCAATTTTTGAGATATGTAATCCTCTAACATTAAGTGGACTTTTTTTGTTCTTTAAAATAAATTTTCTTGGATTAAAACATATATTTTACAATGTATATGTGTATGTATATACTGTACAATGTACAAAACACATATATGATACATGTTCTGTTCATATATAATATACCTATACATTATTTGTACAAATCTATTGTTAATGTAATGTATATGAACATATATTATACATATATGAAAATGACAAGATAATTTCTTGATAGCTTTTTAATTTACGATCCGGAATAAAAAGTTTTAACTCTTTATTTTAAAGTTTCTTTAAAATTAATGCTTGAACAAAGCAAACCTACATATATGTACAATATAATGTACTGTTCAGTGTAACATGGTTGATTATTTTATTTATTAAATGACTATATATTTTTAATTCGATTTACTTTTAATTCTTATATTCTAACGTATTTTCAGCTTCTTAGAACAAATATTGTAATATTATTCATGTACAATTATTCATGTACAAATATACATGCTTTATAAAGAGGAATCAGTCCCATACAAAAAAAAGAATAAAAATAGTGAAACAAAAAATCCATATCACAACCCCATGAGCTTCTTTTTTTTGAATTTTTTGAGAATTCCACTCTCACAAAAGCTTTTAAAACTTTAAAAATTGTATAGAACTTAGTGTTGTTATTTTTGAAGTTTTAAAAGCTTTTGTGAGAGTGGAATTCTCAAAAAATTCAAAAAAAAGCTCATGGGGTTGTGATATGGATTTTTTGTTTCACTATTTTAATTCTTTTTTTTGTATGGGACTGATTCCTCTTTATATACATCCTTTTTGGTACAATTGTACATAATAAATTAAAATTTATAATCGTTAAGCACTGAGAAATTTTTATGTCATAAAAATTTCAGAAAATCAGAAAAATTCTTGATCGGTTTTTTTATTTTATAAAAGAAATCTGTTAAAGGCAATAATGGGTCTTAATATTTGGATATTTAAAAGGGTATATAGAAAATAGCGAAAAAGATGAAAGAGGTGAGTCTTACAGCAGAGTAAAGATAATAAATGTGAGAAGAACAAAAAATTAAGTAAAATAAAAAACATACAATGCATACGTAATTTTTACTAAAATTCTAAAATCTTTATTGAATTTTTTAGTCATTCATATGTCATGAAATAACGAAACATCATGAGCATCTAATCCTTATGTATGTGCATACATAGCTCTACAATGTTTTTGATTAACGTAACTTTACATATTTCTTTCAATGTGATTTTTTTATACATAAAAAAAATACGAAACACTACCAAACATAAACTTTTATTTATTTTTCGAAACAGAAAAGCTTTTAACTGCAAAACAGAGTTAACTTATATCTAAGAAAATATCTCTTATACAAAATATGATTGAAGAGAAAATCTGGTTTACATTTTAATGAAAGCATATTAAAAATAAAAAAATACATGAAAAATTTATAAAATCGTCTTAAAATGTTTGATAATTAAATTACAGCTATTAGAATTTCTTTTTATCTGATAAATTCGATTAAACGAATTAAATCAACTTCAATCTAGAAAATAATCACTAACAATATTCTAATCTAAATTAATTCGATATTCTTTTTATGATAATAATTTCCTTTTTTTTGGGTCAAGAAACAGGTTGATTAATTCTCTACTCATTTCGGTGACATGGTAACAATCTTCACAGTTTCTTGTAAATTCACAGTCAAGAGAAGAAATAAAATATTTTTATATACATATATTATTCTTATTACTACATGTAATGAAAATTAAAATAGATATTTAATTTCAAATACAAAGTTAAATATATTTTTTTAAATATCTAATTATCAAAAGAAACAACTAGCTAAATCAGATTTATTGACTGATTTTAAAAAGGAAAAAAAAAATCCATTAAAGGATTTATTTTTTAATTGAAAATACGAAAAGCGAAATATCTAACCCTTTTTAAATAATTTATTCTTCTTTTGTCACACTCAAAATAGAAAATTTTCAAAGTAGTATAGTAAAGTTCAGTGCCATAATTTCATAGTTGTATATACAGATGCAGAACTTCGGAACCTTATTAATCTTTACTTAGTTTAAATTCAAAAATTCATATTTTTAACAACGATGACAAAAAAGACAATGGCTTAAATAAACACCACTTAATGGTTTCAAACAATTAGTGCATAAGTTTAATCAATAGGAAAAGTAATGTAATAATTGTGGCAAATAATTAAAATCGTAAAAATTGTTCAAAGCCGTTTCTAAACTTCAATTCGTTCGCATAATGTTTAACTTAAGATTGTTAAACTTAAAAGTTATCATAAACTTTTCAAGTTTATTAACGGAAAATTTAATAATAAAACTAGGCTTAATTATACTAGATTGCCTTTCTATTTTAATCCAATTGAAGAAAATTAAGGTTTTATAGATTTTTAGTTTTTTTTTTTTTATTAATAAACGCTATTTTTAAAAGAAAAAATTTGTTATTTGCTAATTAAAAAAATTTTCAGGTGAAAAATAAGGAATACATAGGTTTTGAAAAATTGTCTAATTAAATTTATTTCAAAAACAATTAATGTTTCAAAATAAACAAGACTCTGGAAAATTTTCTAAATATTTAATTTTCTCATGATAATCAAATATTTATTTTTTTCTCCAATTTAAAGGATTAAAATTATTTTATTGGAAAAGACAATGAACTTTGGTTGAAAACATTAAAAATCATGACAAGAATTTCAATCTAATTAAATTTTTCACAGACTTAATTGTTTTTATAATACTCGTTGTTAATGGGGGCATATTAAATAAGTTATTTTTATGGGCAGAATGAATGATAAATAAATTAATATCTAATATATGATAGAGGCAACATTGAATAGTACCCAAATAACTACATAAATAAGTTTATTATTATGTTTTAAGTACTTTCATGTATAATTAATTTTATTTCGAAAATTGTTAATTGTTTTAATATGTTTAATATCCATGAATTTAAGAGTACAATTATGCGACCTAATCAATTTTCTCCTGCACCCAGATTTTTTTTTTTCAAAGTACATATTTGACGATAATATGTTAGGAGTAGTTATGCATCAAGATTTTTTCTTAAAGTGTACCTACGTATAGTTGACGATAATATATGCATTATTCGTTATACTGTTAAGTGTTGACAGTATAATAATTGAGATATATTGAGTAATTCCCTTTTAGAAATTTCGATATATTTAAAACTTAAGATTAGATAAAGTTAAAAAAAAATTTATATTTGGGAATTTCTGAGTAAACGATAGAATAGATTAACTTTAGCATTGTTACATTTTTCTGTAGACTTTCTCTTTTCATTAATGTTCATAGTGATGTACGAAGAACTCAAAATTAAATATTTCAACTCAGAAACTATCTGCACCCTTAATAAAAAATATGGTTTGAAAACTACTTCCTTAGAATATAGAGGAATGTGAATTAATATTTAAAATGGGTTTGAAAAATTTCCAAACTCTTCAGATATAATAGAAAAAAATTGAAAAGATGAAAAAATAAAATAGTTAGATGACATAAAAACTATAGTAGTACTAAGCAATAGTAAGCAATATTATTTGTTGAATGTCTATCGATTTAATCGAAATGTAACTTATTTTATAGTACCAAACGCAAAAACGATTTGAAACAGAGAACTTTCAATATTTTTTGTGAAATTGATGTTAAAAATAGTTTGTTTTATTGAAATTAAAAAAAAAAAATGGGTTGATTTCCACAGTGAATTTTATTAGATTATTTTATTTTTTAAGTTAAATATAAGTCGTTCACTTTCAAAACATTTTTCCCTTTTTTTCTTTTTTTTTCTATCGAAGATAAATATGAACTTTTTATACAATGTAGCGTTTTACGTATACAAATAGCTATAAAAGGTATATACTTATACATTATATATATTATGCGTATAGTATAAATATGTTCAAATTTATCCCTATTTCAATAAACTTCAAAATTATTTGGGACGTTTCCGAAAATAAGGACAATCTTAAATAAAATTAAGAATAAATTTCCAATTATAATTTGGAAAATTTATTATGTCCCATAGGAATTATTTTTCTATTTTTATTTTTTATTTTTTAACTGTGGGAAAATTTACAACCACAAGGTTTGGTAGTGTTTCAAAATTTTATTTTTATTTTTTTTTCATAGGAAAGGAAACGTGAGTAAAACAAAAAAAAAAGAAATTCGAATATTGTTTTAATATTTTTATGGTCACAAGCCTATGTAGGATTTATCAATATATATATGATCCTCATTACGCAGTTATATTTAATTTTATGAAAGTATAATAATATTGTACATACATATATTTTTTTCCCATATTTCTCTCATCTTAAATTTTAGATTTATGTCAAAACATGTAAGTAGGTGCATATACTTATGTATTTAATTTTTATATTTTAATCGTGGGAAATTTTTCAACTGTGTATCTTTTTTAAGCTTTATTTTATTACATATAAATAATAATCTGTATGTGAATGATTCATTCACAACTGATTTAAAGTAAAATCAAATTTTAGTTCATTAGTTCCGAAAAAAAAAAAAAAAATTCAATAATTTATTTATATTATTTTTGAAAATTATTGTTTCAACTTTTGAATGAACATTAAAATATGTAATTATGTTTATAATTTATCGTTCCAACTAATATCTACAACATGTGTATCGAAATTTTATCTTGCATTTTTTTTTATTCATAACCTTCTTTCAATTTCACTATATATATATTCGTATTATATTATATTATGTCATTATACTTTCAATTTCAACATACTTTTATTTCTAGAAAGAAAACAGATAGAGAAGTAAAAAATAAATATATGTAATTTGGTAAAAGAATCTAATGTTCTGAAAATACTTCTTAAACCACATACCTACAAAAGAATGAAAAAACTTTAAAATAATATGTATAATATTTAAAAGGAAAGTGATATAATTGTAAAATAAAGACAAATTCATTTGAAGAATTCCGCATTGTTACACCAAATAAAAGTATTGAATTGTATAACATAAGCTGAAAATTAAATTCACATTAAAAAACATTCAAGTGCACAAATCGACAAATTGACATATTCCAGAACGAGATGGGAATCGAACTATGACCGATTCACGATTAGAAATTATCTGAATTTGTGAATAAAACAATATCATCTTCGTAGTTCAGTTTGTAACTATGAATTTACAGATATTAAGTACGGTTTATCTAAAATTATAGAATCTTTTTTGTTTTTATTTCTATTTTTAAGTTGAATTTTCTTTTCAAGGCTTCACATGTGAATGTTATATGTCAAAATAATAAAATTAAGCCTAAAAATGTACAAAATTTAATAATTAAAATATACAAAGTTGATGTTTTTTTTTTCCACAAATATTGAAATATTTTATATGTATCAAGAACATACAATTTTCTTTTTTATCGTTTTATCTGAAATAAAATTTAAAAGTTTGAATTCAAGAAAATGAGGCGTTTCTTGGGAATACATATGTATAGGAAATTATAATGTTTTATGAGGTAAATGTAAACATGTTATTTCCATTGTAAACACATATAATTTGACATTTTCTTTTGACATCAAAATGTGTTTCGAGATATATTATTAAACTATACAAAAAGTAGAAACAAAAATAAAACTAAGGTTTTTTTTTCTAACTAAGTTTCAAACTTTTGTATCAGTGTTATCATTATTTTGTTGGGTGTAGACTGTTGTATAGTATTTCTTTTCTGTAAAAAAAAAAACTTTTTGGTTTTATTTATAGTAAGTTTGATTTTTGTTTTTAGCACGACAAAAAAAAAAAAAAAAATACCTGGAAGGTAACATATTTTCTAGTCAAAAAGTTATTTTTTTTTCAATAAATATAATGTGGGACATTATGGCACCACTTAATCGAAAGGTGTACATTTTTTTTTTACCAAGAAACTCAAACTTTATCCTAATTTTGGTTAAACCATAAACATTTTCTAAAATATGAGAAATAAAATACTGTTGTTTTTAATAAAAAAAAATCTAAAAAAATATTAGTTTTTTAATATAGAGAATGAAAAATTTTGCTACATTAAATTTCTGCTCCTTTTTGAATACCTATAAGGAATTGAACCTTTTACAGAGATTTCACTTCATACTGACTTTACGTAATTTATTGAAGAATTTTATTTTTAATTTTATTTATCAGAAATATATGTTTCAATCAGGTTTAAATCCTGCGAACGAATATAACGCAGTTTTGACGGAAATTTAATTTACATTAGATGCCAAATTCGAACAACATTTGAAGAGGAAGATAAGTATCATTCTTAACATTAATATTAAGCTCTGTTACTAAAAAAAATTTTCCTTTATGACTAAATATAGTCAGGGTATTAAACAACGTAATAATTAATTCCAAACAAGCGTACAAAAACATTTTTTTTTTGTAACTAGGTACTTATCCTTTATGATGATGATGATCGTATTTTTTTTTTATTATTACTACAAAACAAATTAAGTAGAAAACAATATGTAATTTATAAAACATGGAAGCTCCGTTTCTGTCTACGAATAATAGATTTATAGATTTATATTAATAGTATCTATGATTAAAGTCCTAACTTAACACATAATATATATTACTAGAAAAAAGCCTGCACAGAAAAAATAGTGCAGGCCTAGCCTAGTAACTATGCGTTGATTTTTGTCATTTCGAAAAGAATGCTTTTATTTTTTATTGATAAAGTACGCCTTGATTTTTTTTGTTTACATTTTAAAGTTTTTATCAAAGTACGCCTTGCATTCAGTGTTGCATAGTCATTCGATTATTTTATTTATTATTTACGTTAAAAAAATAAATAGAGGAAAGTGCCAACACTGTCAAGGTCGTTTAAGAGGTGAGTTCACCTTTTATTATATTAGATAATTTATGTATGTACCTATTAACGTTTTCTTCCAAAACTTCTTTCAGCCATCAGTTCGATTCCTTGGTCACAATCGAAACTGTACATTTTTTCTGGTTCCTTTAATCGATTTCTACTTAAATACCAATTTTCATAGAACCATTTTCGACCCTCAACCCCGAAATTTATAAAATAGTACTTGAATGTTTGAAGTATTTTATATTAAATTATATTTTGCAATAAAAATATCTATAATTGTAACATTAACTTTAAATTCAAGTTTAAACTCGTCAACATTATTGGTGATAATATTGCTTTTATCTCTATTAAATTGTTTATTTGTTTTTGTGTTATTTTTAATTTTTTTTAATTATAATACATCTATATCTATTTGTTCAATAATGCAACATTAATTAGTTTTTTTTTTTTCATAAAAACAACATAACACTTAATTCGCCACTTTACAAAATCAATACAATATACTATCAATTTTAATTTGTAGTATAGTTACATTATTTATGTATGTAATAAGTGTTTTCTTGGATATTTCTGTTTACAAAAAGGAAGGTTAAAAATATAACTATTCTAAAAATATTATTCTTAAATTAATTTCTTAGGATGGAATGAAAATTTTAATTTCTCTTTTCATTAAGAAGCTTAAAATTAATTTTACATTGATTTAACGTCGATTTAATTAACGTTTATGTTGTTCTCAAATACTTGTACAACATAGTGTAGGTATATGTAGATATTACAAAAAAATTTTGTAAATTTGAAAACATGTTTCTCGTGTATCTACAGTAATTTTTTAAAGAAAAGTTTACATTAAACTTTATACATAATTTTATATGTACATATTATGAACTAACTATATATAACTGAATAATTATTATACGAATATGAATTTTATATATACATAAATTAATATATATATATTAATACGTGAACATATTTTCGTTCTAATTGTGACTTTAATTCGTAATCAAATTGAGTGCTTTATTTAATGAAAAGGTATGGTCATTAGTAGAAGTGTTATCAAAAAAATAATGTTGAATAAAATGCTTGTCTTCATAGTTAAATGAATTTTTAATTTTGGTTCCTCTAACAAAAACCACATTATGAATATTGTTCATCACCATCATAGTCAAATAAGAATGGATTTACTCGAATTTCGAATACTTTTTAATTAACAGTCTAAATTGTTTTGGACACATAATGGCATTTTACTTTTATAACACTATGTTTGTTGAAATAAATTAAACTTTAAGGTAATAAAAATAAGAAACTGTAGAGGGAAAAAAATTTAAAATTTTCGCAATAAAATAATACTGCAAAGAATTGCTTTTTGTCAGAATTGTCCTAACAATCGTGTTAAAATATTGAAGTAAAAAAGACTTTAAAATTTAAATTCATCTTTGTTATGTCAAAAATTCTGATATTTTAATTATAAGAGGGTTTCAAAGGGTTATAAACGTGTTTTCATATTACATTATTTTATAATTTAAATTTTTAAAAATTTTCTTCACTCTTCAGTGCATACTAAATAAATTTCAAATAAAATTATTATTAGTTATTAAATTGTGCTGTGAAATTTGTAAATAAATCAATCATAACTTTTTCTTTTCCCAGTTTTAGTTTCCATCAAAAACGATATTCATGAAAGAAACTTTAAGATTTAAAAATTGGATTGTGTTGTTGATGTTGACCTAGTTATATGTATATATCCTTTATCTTTATAACAAAATATTGGAATAGAAAAAGTTGAAAATCAAAGATGGGTGAAGTGTGGTAAAATGTTTGGTATTTTATTTTTATTAATAAAGTTTCCAGTTTTTTTTTTTAAATATTATTTTCTAAATAGTTTTCTTTTATTCATATATAAAAATATTTTAGTAAAATAACCATGACCTTTTTAAAGCTAATTAGCCATTTATACTTTTATAAGTTTTACGAAGAAAATTTTTTTTTAACATTTTTTGAAATTTATTATTTTTATATTTTTGATTGATTTTAAAAATTTTATTTTTTCATTAAATGATAGGACTATGTTATAATAGTTAGGACCTAATATATATTCTATGAATATTGAAGAAAAGTCGGTAACTTTTTTTTTTACCTATTGCAGAAAAACCTTAAATAATTAAAACAGGAATAACGTGCTTCTGTTTCTTATTTAAAATTTATAATTTTTTTTTAAATAGATAGAAAATACATAAATACATTAAATACATACATATAGAAAATGAGCCGTTACGCAAATTATTACTTTAAGTTAAATTGTCCTTTCTTACATTTTCGAAACAAAATTTAAAAAAAAATTTTAATGTGAACATAACCCACATCCAAACATTTTCATTCACTTTTTGGGGAAACGTTTTTATTATGAATGAATTCCAAATATCTAATTAAATTTTATTATAGGGTAACCAGCGCCGGAGACGTTAAAGCTTTGGAAACTTGTAATATCGAGAGTTTCTAATACGAGGTATTTTTTTTTTCTTTTTAAGTTTTTTTTTTCTCTTACAAGAGCTTGGATCATAAGAATCTGGGATTTCCCGCCAATGTAACGATTAACTGACTCTCTCAAATTTAAATTTATTCTAGTTAATATATATTGATCAAACTTTTTATTTAAAGCGATATTTTATTATGAACCTTTAAAATTTTATATTCTTCAAATTTGTGGTTGTTTATTCAACAAAAATGTTTACTAAGATAATTTCCGCTCAATCTCATTTTCCTTTGTACATTTTTTTTTTTAATAATAATTCATCCACGAAATATACGGGTAATGAAAGTCGTGTTTATGCTTTGAATATGTTGATTTTTAAAATATAAATGAAAAGAGTTTTGATAAAAGAATAAAAATTCGGAATAAAATTTCTTTGGAACTTGAAAATATTTTATTTTTCTAATTTTGTAGTTCCGTAGTATTGTTTTCTGACGTTTTGAATAAAATAGGAGCATGGATCGGTCATCATAGAAATTTTAAATGTTGCTTTAATTAAATTTAAAAAAGAAACTTCTTAATAATTGGGTAAATTATATAAATTATATTTTGAAAACTTAAAATAATACTTAAGTTCATAGTTTTTATTTTCAATATTAACACAAACATTTTCAACAACAAGCATGTTAATAAAAAAAAATTTCATATTTTATTCAAAATCAGATTTCTTTTCAGATACAAAATGTAATTTAATTCACAATCACAACATAATTCAATTCAATTAAATTTTCATCAACATCACTAAAACACGTCTGCTATATACATATATTTTGTTTTTTATAAATACATGTAAATTTTAGAACATTTTCCAGTTGAGCCATAAAATCTATGTTAATTTACCCCTTTAATTTTTTACAATATTGAAAAAAAAAAATTTAATAAAATCAGTGCGTAATCTAAGTTCAAAGAGTAAAAATGTATATTTAATTTGAAAATCAATCAAGTCGAAAAAGAAGAAAATCCATTTTGAAAAAATAAAAAATAAAAAGAAAAAAGAAAATTTAATAGAATATGGATTCACAAAATGTTCCGTTAACTTATCCGAGTAATAAATTAACATTGGATCAAATGAAAGAATCACTACAACAATTCACTTTTTGGGATTATTTAATAATTTTATTGATTTTGATTATATGCATTGCAATTGGTTGTTATTTTGCATTGAGAGAAGATGACAACACTAGTGATAAGATTTCCAAAAATATAAATAATCGTAATAAAAGAACACGTGAATTTGATAACGAATCTATTGACTATTTTCTGGCGGGAAGAAAAATGTCGTCATTTCCTGTTGCAATTTCAATAATAATGAGGTTAGAAATTTCACTATCATAGTCTATCAGTAGGTACACTTAATTTATGTCTGTAATTAAGAATTGGTGTTTTTAAGTACGAAATATCCATCAAAGTTATAACCATTAATGGAACCTATAAGTCAATACCTATAATACCTATAATTCAATACCGAAAATAAAACTGTTAAGTTCTTATTCTTTAGTTTTTATTCTTTATTTTTATTTAATTAAAATTGGCACATCACCGGGTTCGACTATTATTGGCACATCAACAGGGCTTAGACTTACTCTTTAGTAAATATGAAACTGTCGACAATTAAATTTAAATTGAAATTATGTAAAAAATAATAATAAAATAATTTATATAAAAATATCAGTTTTAGTTTCAGTTTCGAATCAAATAATGAACGTCTAATTGCATTTTAATTTTTAATAACAAAACATCATCTTAAATTTTAACAAATAAAACTTCAATAAATGCATGATTGTTATTTTGAGCCGTGCCGGTTAAAATTTATATGATGTATGGAAGGTGATAAGCCCAATGTCGTTGAAAGCCATCACCATTAACATTAGAACATTTTGTACATCAATTAAAAAAAGTTCAAAATATGTAGATTAAAATTTGATTCCTAAAGTCCACAGTTTAAATTATATATGTGACTCATGGAACGCACTCACGCACTCTTAATGTGGCACTCGTAATGGCGCGCAAAAAAAAAATTCCAGCAAAATAATCTATAACCACTAATCCCAAAATTGTAAAAGAACTTAGATTCATTTTTGTAAAAATATTTAAATTTAAAAATAATTTTTTTCTGCGTAATTATTCTAATAAATTTCAATCAGAAAAATAAATAGGTAAGTATTTATGTTAAAATATTTTAATATTATACATTCATTATACATTAATGAGTAAAAATTTGGGTTTTTTGAACTTTTATCTTTTTATTTTAAAAATTCATTCATTTCTATTTAATTTTTTTTTTTTTCTAAATAGACCATTAAATAAAAAATATATTTTTAATAAACCATTAAATTGTGAATTCATAAACAAACAATTATGGATAAGAAGGCATCAAACGAATTGTATAATTAAAATAAATTAAGCAAAATATAATTATTATAATGGAACAATATTTAAAAGATTGTGATTATAATTTTAATTTTTAGAGAAATAATTTCCGTTCTAGAGAAAATATTTTATAATGAAAAAATTTATTAAATTGTTTGAATACAAGGCACGTAACTTCCTTAAACTATAAACTTTTCTTAGAAACCATTTTAAAATATTATTTTATTTTAGTTATTTATAGTTAGAGATATTATGATGTTTAGTATCATTTCAAATTTTGTTTGGTATTTAATTTTGTTTGTCATTTATTTGATATTATTTTTCTGATATGATTATAGTGAATTACTATCAAATTTTTTATATTAAAATTATATAATAGTGCTTAAAACTATTAAAAGTTTTTTCAAACCTTGTAAAAATTGATAACATTTTTCCATCTGTATATTTACAACGATCATTCGTTTGCGTTAAACTTGTTAATTGAAGAAACTCTCCACAGAATCGGCTTTCACAATAAATATTTATGTGTGGTATTGCCTTTATTTTACGGCTGTTCGGTCGTGGGATCTATTCGTATGTTGTTTTATAAACAAAACATCTATTTATTGCATATTTTGATGGGCTGAGCATATATTTCCTATATTTAAAATATTTTTTTTATTTTACGAAAAATTAAAAGGTTAGTATCGGTTAAAGTAAATTATTGCTATTATTTTTTTGTTAAATAAAAATATTTTTGATGAGTCTCTTCTCTTTTAAGTTGGGAAAGTATTCAACAGTAGGCTAAATTTTTTCTCTCTCTTGCCAATAGAATTTATACTGGCATTTATTCTTGCTTTTTATCTTAAAAAATATTTTCTGATCTTATGATAGATATATTTATAATATATTTTATATATATTTTCGACTTTATAAATAATCTGCGACCTTTTTTCCACCTACATCTTAGCAAAATAATACTGAATAAATTTTTTTTTTCTGTAATTCCCGACACTTTATTTTTAATTTAATTACATCAACTGTCACAAGATGGATAAGATATAATATTTGAAGATAATTAAATTGTTATTATTGAAGGTACATAATATGTATATAATCAATAATTTCTATGTCAATTTTCAAAATCTAGCTTCCTTGCTGGTGTTTATAAACGAGTTTTCTAATTTTTTAATTAAAAACCATATTCGCAATGTATTATTAATTTGTATTGCAATGTATTATTAATTTGGATTGTAATTTCGTAAAAAAAATAAGAAAAAAAAATATACATAATGTTCATTCAAAACACTTTTTATTAGGTCAAAAAAAAAATTTTCAAAAACTTTGAATGACCTCTGTTCACGTTAATTAGAATAGAAAATTTAAGATAAATGAGACATTAGTATTAAATCTAAATTTATTTGAAATTCTTCAGTGTCAAATGCGCTTATTTTGATTTTTCTTATATTTATTTTTTTTTATTAACATTTTTTCTTGTCATTTACTTTTACAGAACAGAACTTTAATTGAAATTTTTTTTTTTATTTACAGCTTAATTTCAACACAAACGCTGTTGGTGACTCCATCAGAAATTTATATCCACGGGATACAATATCTTTTGATATTTTTATTTCCAATTGTGATTTCCGTTTCATTTTGTTGGAACATTGTCCTTCCAGTCATTTCTAATTTACAATTAACTTCAATTTTTGAGGTGATTCTTGACAATTATTATAGCTAATTCATAGTATATTGTGTGTGTATTTATATAATATTATATTATATAAAATGTAAATATGCAAATAATTTAATGTATATACATTAAAATTACAATTTTCAGTATTTAGAATTTCGATTTGATCGAAGAACACGATTATTTGCCTCATTAGCATTTAGTATTGGAATGGTAAGTGAAAAAAATAAATTAAATCGATAAATATTACTTTAGATTTTATTTATACAACATAGAATCATATAGATAAAGGTGTTCATACATTTTTTTTTCTTTAAAAAGAATATTTATAGATTTTGGATTTATTTATGTTTAAATCTTTTATACTAAATCTATTATCTTTATTTAATTTAAAATGACACTGGGCTCCAGAAATGTTCTCTATATTATTTGATGATTTAATCGATTCTTATTGATAAATGAATAAACAGACTTTTTTTAATTACAATATAAGTATTTGCTTAATTCACATATTTGCAAAAAAAAATTTCTTAAAGAAGATTTCTTTTTATTGACATCGTCGTGATACTCACCGACATTAAAAATTGTATAAAAGCTTATGAAAGATTAGGAAATTTTTCCAAACTAGGACATAGTCAAAATTACCAGAAAATAAATTTTTTATTATTCTTGTTATTACCTTTTATAATAATTTTTTTTCTAATCATCTTTAATAATCTTTATTTATCTATTTTTAGATAGTGTGGTTACCAGTAGTAATTTATGTGCCAGTAATTGGTTTAAATCAAGGTTAGTCTTTGATTTTACGACACATAATACATTTTCCGAAAATCTTTCTTGAATTTCTTGAATTTCCTTTTTTGTTATCATTACCAATAGATTGAAATTAAAACACATAAACAATTTTGAATTTTTCCTTAATTCGTCTATCACATCATATGTACCCTATGTGTGTGTTAATACTACAACAGTTTCAGCTTATTAAATATTAACTTATTTCTAGTTTTGGGGGTGGATTCCCAAGTTCTAGTGTCAATTGTATGCGTTGGTTGCATATTTTACACTTGCCTGGTAAGTAGAAATATATTAATTGAACAATGTTAATTTTTTAGATTTTTAGACTTTTTAACGAATAAACTTTAACTGTACCCTACCTCTACCCTTAAAATAAAAAAAAAGGTTCACCTTTATTTTTTATAATTCTTGTTTTAGCCACAAAAGTTTTCTTTAATTATTCAATTATAAAATGATAAACTCATTTTTATTAGGGAGGACTTAGAGCAGTTGTTTGGACCGATGTTTTCTTATTTCTTATTCTATTAGGATCATTAGCTTTAACTGTGGGCAAGTATGATAAAATGATTCAAATTATTTAATATATCCTGAAAACATTGATATTTGGCATAATATTCTAGTTCTGCCTTGAACATGGGAAGTTTTGATGAAATTGTAAATCGAATACAAAGAGGAAATCATTTAATGCTTCCGACGTAAGACGTTTTTTGAAAAATATTATTATTTTTAAAAAATATTTTTGTACCATTTTATATTTTCAGAATAAACACAGATTTCAAAAATTATTATTCAATTTGGTCAATAATATTTTTCGGAGCTTTTCATTGGGTTTACTTTTTATCATTCAATGCAACAGTTACTCAACGATTCTTAGCTACTTCATCACTAAAGTCATCTAAATGTAGTTTGGTGATATTCACTTTAGCAATCTTAATCACTTTAAGTGGATTTATTCTATTGGGCTCTGTTATGTTTGCCAATTATTTTTATTGTGATCCACTTTTATCAAGGGTAAGTGTAAAAAATTAAAAACTTTAATTTGTGGTTAAGTATATTGATAAAACATCAAGTAAAAAATAAATAAAATATAAAACATTTTATATCTTTTTAGTTAATTATTTCCAAAGATCAATTACTTCCATTATTCGCTGTGGACATGCTTAGAAAACTCCCGGGTTTAACTGGACTCTTTGTGATTGGATTTTTTAGTGGATCCATGAGCTTATTGGCCTCTACTTTGAACAGTTTAGCTACAACAGTTTCAGAAGATTTGATTAAGCCATATTTGGGTGAACCATTAAGTGAAAAACAAAACTTTATTATTTTGAAGTCTGCTATAATTGTGTCCGGGCTCTTTTTTATTGGGTTAATATTTGAAGCTGAAAATTCAGATGTTTATGTGAATCTTTCATTGACTTTAGATGGAATTATAAAAGGCAATTTGTTGGGTATTTTTATTATGGGTTTTTGTTGCCCATGGATAAATGCAAAGGTAAAAAAAATCTAAAATATATAAATATGCGTACAAATATTTTCATTTTAGAGTGCTTTAACTGGAGGTGCATTGAGTCCCGTAATTCTAATTTGGATTTTTTCAAAAATTCATGTTTTTGCTCCTGAAATTATATTCACAAATAAATCCGTTCAAAACTGTGGATACTATATTGGAAATATAACTTTGATTGATAATTTGGGTGATGTGAACATTAGGTGGGTATATGAAAAACTTTTTTGAAATTGTTATAATTTTTTTTTTTTTTTTTTAATTTTTATAAATACATTATAAATACTTTTCTGCACATAATAGAGCACATATAAAATGAAATATGTATATGTCACATAAAATATATGTTTTATATCGTAAATATATACTAATATTGTATACATATTAAATATATTGGTTTTATGAAAAAATTGTCAAAAAATTGATGACAAGTTGATAATGAGAAAACTTATTATGTATTAAAGCTTTTGTTTACTCTTGTTATGTTAAATGCTGTCACTGTTTTAATGTTCATAGAATAACTTTATCATTATAATACAGATGACCATGATGAATAATTTTAATAATTTTCCATTTTATAAATATTTGAATCAATAAAAGTACATATTGATTGTATGTACTATAATAGATATTTTGCTTAATTATCTATAATGAACAATTTACAATTTTTAATATGTATACATACAATACAATACAATACTCTCTACCTACATAATAAAAATGTTTTGTGAAAGCATACATATATTTTAAGCGAAAATTAATTTCAAATTGACTTCATTAAAAAAATATGATAAAGATTGCGAACTATTCTTCTTTGTATTTATTATCGAAACCAAAACGAATTAGGTTTAGGTTTCTTTCGTTGGAATCTTTTTTATTTATTTATTTATAATATATTTTTCTTTTTATATTTTATAACTATTTCCAGTAGAGCTCAGATGACTTCACAGCATCCTCCGTTTTTATGGTATATTCCATCAGGAACTATCCTAACAATTATTTTAGCTAATTTGGCAATGATAATTTTCGGCTACATGAATCCCAATGATATAGATTTCAGCCTATTGGCGCCATGTTTAAGAAAATGTATTCGACCTAGAAAATTCATAAGTGTTCAACCCGATTTTCAAGAAAGAAGAACTGTTATTCAAGCTTATGATGTTGTTAGAGAAAATACTGAAAATGTTAGAACTAGAAATTAAAATCCATGTAAATTTTAGTTTTATGCGAACAAATAAGAATATCTTAAATTTATTAAATGACAGGGTTTTCCTTAAAGTAAATTAATTTTTGTTTTTTTCTCTTGTATTATATAAGGTACTCGAAATTTACGACTTATTGCCATAGTTTTTCGTTTGCTATCAATTCGAAGTAAAAAAAAAATTAATGTATCTATTAATATTAATTCTTTAATTTCTACCACGAGGAAATTTTTATTTTAAATTATTATTGTGTGTAGATACTTCAACAACAAATATCTACCTATTTTATTCCTACTGCATATTAGAAATATTTTTAAAAAGTTATGCCAGTCACAGATAATTTTCCACAAAATTTTAAAATTTTTTCGTTACGTACATGTACACACGAGTATAAATTTTTCATCTAAATTAAGATTAAACTGAATTTCTCCTGCTGAATTTAGATAATTTTTTTTAACTCTTTCTTGAAATTATTATCTATATCTTAAATACTAACAATAATGTTGCAATTAAAAGATTTACAGTCTATAAACTTCTATAAAGTTGTACGTTAATTGCAAAGAATATAATGAATTATATGTTTTTGGAGGAAAAATAATTATTTTTTATTGTCAGATTAACTTCTTTCTAATATTTGTAAAAAAAAAAAAAAAATGTTGATGATGGCTTGGAAATAGATAAAACGAAATAAATTGGCCAAAAACAAGATAATTATTATATATTTCATTAAAAAAAAACTAATTGACACAAATTCCACCAAGAAACACCTCATTCGTCTGTAAATAAATTAATTTTACACCAGCAACAAACAAACTTCAGCAAAATGAAGAATTTTGGTGTCCAATAGATTGGCTACCGCATTCTGGATTTGATGAAACAATTTTCTTAAAATTCTGTAAGTTGTAATTCACTTTTGCATAAGCCTGTATTTTGGAAATCATGTACTGTTAAAATACTGTATTTTGGATATATTTAAATACATTTGACTGTCAAATAAAAAGACTGTAATTACATTTGACTCTAAATACATTTTACTGTGATTCATTTAATCGTTATGTTATATTTGATTGCAAGTGAATTTTTTAATTGATGTGGAAATAAATGGATGCACTAAAAAAAAAAATTAGTAAAATGTCATAACATACAAATCAATTTAGTTCCAAATGAAATACAGTCAAAATAAAGCGGTCCTCTTTATAAAGTATACAATTCAACCTAAAAAAACAAACATGAAAACATAAGAATAGACGAAGGTAATATTTTTAAATTAAGACAACAGTTGGATATTAAACACATTGAATGTCAAGATCAAAAGCAAATTTTTTGTGTAAACACATAAATCTCTTTTAATTTCATTAGATTTTATGTAATAAGAGTTCGTCATTTGTGTCTCCAATAGAATGATTACAATGTAAACATAAAATATAAACAATCGACTTTCTTCTAAACATTAAATATTTACCAAAATAATGACAAAATAATTAATATTTTTCCCTATTATCATCAGTTTTGTTTTATAACTTCGCTACACTTCAGGTTACAAACACAGAATTCCGTGTTTTGCAGAAAAAAATAGGTTCGTTCTGTGTTTGGTACTTGGTTTGCCATATAAAAATTTTTTTTTTTTTTTCATGGTTTGAAAGTCGGTTCGACACAAACCTAGAAATTTTACTACATAGTTTTATTGCATTTCAAAAAAAAAAAGGTATAACCTGTCAATTTGCAGAAAATTTACAGAAAAAATCATACTTTAAAATGCTTCGATATAAAAAAAATAATAATAAATTGTAGGTTGTCAAAAAAGAAAATAAATTAAAATATTTTTAAAAAAAAATTGAATATTATTTTTATTTTCCATTTTTTCTTTTAATTTAAAAAATTAATTTTTTTTTTTTAAATTACGAAAAAATAAAATTTTATTTTACAAAGAATTTTTTTTTAATTTTACAAAGAATTTTTTTTTAATTTCAAACCAAACCATCTTTTATAAGTGTGTCACCCCATTCGCCAACCTACTTTCAAACCAAGAAATTCATGGTTGCTAACCTGAAGTGTAGCGAAGTTATTAGTCTTAATAATTTTTGGTTATGTATTAATAATGTATGTATACAATATTCACAGACTTATCTAATTATTAAGAACAAAAACACGAAATGCCAGATTTGGCAAGATCAAAAACAAGAAAATAATTAATTTTTAATGAAATTTATTATATTTCTTATTTAAATCAATTTGATTCACTCTTTGGAATTTTTTCAAGGGCAACATGTTATCATTCGAGTAGCTAAGCTAAGCAAGATGTAAAGATTTTCTCGCTTCGATACTTTCGATATTCATTTTCTGATACCGCAACGAAATATTTAAATATTTATAGATAATTTTATTATATGAAAGTAATTATTTCATTATTTTGATTACTTTAATGGGCGGTCCTAATAAAATAAATCAATTTTTGTCGAAAATGAATACAGCGTATACCATTCTAATCCTAGATAGCAGGTAAAAACTTTTTACGGATATCTAACATGGAAACCTTGTCTACAAAGGATATAAGTCCATATAATATAACTGCAAAAAAGTTAGACATAGGTCAAGCAAAAATTAAATAGCTAGTTTTTGTCTCTCTTAAAAATTAAACTTTTTGTACTTATCTCCTTATTTCCGCACATCAAGCTTGTTTCAATTATCCTCACCCATCCAGCAGCACAATTTCTTTCCGGTTTTATTCTAGAAACTTGATTGATTTAATAAATAACTATTATTATTATAAAGAAAGGTTTTTAATTAAAAAAATTTTTAAATCGTGATTTTTTTTTTAACTGAAAAACTAAATCAAATTTAAAATTTTCCACTCTTCATTTGAAAAACGATAATTTGAAATTACAAATCAATAACAACAAAAAAATTATGCGTTAATACCAAAATAAGAAAATTTAATAAAAGACTCGCATACATAAAATTAAACTAAAATCCTTTATAAAGTATAGAATATTAGCATACGATTTATATACAAGTATATAATACGCACATGTGTTATGTACATTGTATAATACTATTAATACCTAACATATAACTATATCTACAAAAAACCATTAAAAACCTTTTTATCTGGCTCTTTTCATATTATCAGGCAGAATATTATCATTTTCGTTGCAAATAAAAAACATTAGACACTTAATGAAAATAATTTAAATAAGTTGAGATTTTAATCTAACAGACACAATATTGTTTTATTTTTTTTAATTCTTTCAATTTAATTTCATTTATTTGCCTAAATTAATTATAATATGTAATATAAATACTTTTGGCTAATTAACTATAGTTTGTGTATAGCAGCACTTAAATAATATTAACATTCAAATTATCTAGGATAATATTCAAATTTAACATACCTAACTCAACCTAGTTTTACATATATCCGTGTCTAATCAATAAATCCAAAAATGTATCTTAATTTGGAAATAATAATTAACATATACTATGTTTGCAGAATTAAATATAATTTAATTTTGCAATACATAATCCAGTGCCGTAGGTAGCTAAATATTTAAATCGTACCAAATCTAATTGTAAAATAAACCACCCAAAAATATGCCAATTATTATAATTATTTATTAATAATCAAACGAAAAAGTAATAAATATTAAACAGCTAAATTTTATTTTATTTTAAGTACCTCTCAAAATTAATTTGAAATTCTACTGATTCCGAAATAAAAATCACTTCGATAAAATTTAATAACCCGTAACTAGAACAAATACGCTTACGCACTAAAATGGGTATTTCCATATTTTCCTTATCAATTTAAATTATCTGATGTTTTAGTTATTATATATGCCCAATAGTGTTTGAGTTAAAATTTAAACTTCCTTAACAAAATTCTGTTAGATAATAATATTTTTGATATTCTATATATGAATAAAAAAAAACCCGGAATGATAATGACTTTTTAAAAAGTAAATCTGAAGTTTTTTTTTCCTTAATGAAGAATTATTTAATTGTGGAATAAAAGAATAATATAATAAAGTTTATCATTGAAAGTGCAAACAATGAATAAATAATAAAAACTGTACAAAAATAGATTTTAAGTGATAAAATTAGTTTATGGATACTAAATCTTAATTCACTCGGTAGCAATTTCTATTTTATTTTTTTGTTATGTATACAAATAAATGATTTTGATTTTGTTTATCAAGACCAGTTTACGTAAATATTAGTAAATTCAAGATTAAACGTACGGAAAATTTTAAGCTTATATCTTAAGATTCTTAAAATATTGTGTGTGGTATTTTGAAATTTAAAAAAAGGATATTTGAATATACCTACCTTAGATCAACTTGATCTTTAAAGCAAATTTAGATATCTACGAACTTAGAGGTTTGCTGCTTACATTTTATATTGATGTAAAATGGTTGATATTTATTGAAATATATTCGAAACATTTATTTTCATAAGAAAATATTGTAGGAATCTTTTTCAAGAACATCGTACAGGCCTGCAAAAAGAAATTTCATACTACTAATTATTAAGCTTAATAAAGTTCAATTTTCTATACTCGTATAACTCAAATATTTCAAATATTTCAAAAAAACAATAACTTTTTAAAATAAACATTAAAAGTTTTGATACCGTTTTAAAATCAGATGAAATGTAAATTTTATTTCTTTTAAGTTATGCATTCATAACTTAAGTACAAAATAATTTTCCAAATTGCATTTATTTCAGAAATATATCCCTAGGATCTTGAGAATTTCATCCAATCAAAAAGTCATTAATAGTTTTTATCTTATTTAATACTTTTCTTATGCTTTTGAATCTTATATTTAAAAACGTAATCATATTTTGAAATAAAAATTATTTTGAATTCAAAAAGTTAAAAAAAAAAATGGATATTCGTGCCCAGGAAATAAAATTTTGATATTTATATAATGCCATATTGAAATTCTGCATTATAATAATGTTTCTATAACAATTTATTCAATATTAAGCTAATAATGGATTTATTCATTTATTATTATATTTAGTATGTATATACATCAACTTTTCACGTTTCTATGTTTATTACAATAATAATTACTTAATTTTATGTTTCTTATAATTTTCTTATTTTACAAGAAATAATCATAGTAAAACAAAAAGCCATTAAGTTGTGAAAACAGGAATTAAAAAATGTGTTACCTAACTTATCGACAATAAAACATGATTTAATTTAGAGTTACGTTATTTAGAATCGTTAAAATAGAACTTAAAGCATTTGCTAAGAATTTTTAACACTATATAAAATAGCTTCCTACATTAGAAATCTTGTAATGTAAACGAACCTTTCATAATCTTACTGATTTAAAGCTTGATATTTGATCTTTTCACGATTCCTCTGTTATAAGCATGTTGTAGTTTAAAAAATGTTTATTCGTTTGTAATCAAGCAATTTTTTTTTTTTCATAACAATTAAGTCATTTAGTAACAACAATATGTAAGAATTTTCCATTTTTTTCCACATATAAGTCCAACCCACAAATGTATCAACTTATTTTTTTCATTATTGTACAGATAATTTGGAATGATCCAAAGATTTTATGTTTAAAATTTGCAAAATTAATAAAAATTATTATTTATCATTAAAATTCAAAAAATATTTCTTAATTTTGTTTTTTTTTTTAATAAACCTGCAGTTAATCCCTATTTTGCGATAATTTACCATTTTCAAAATATTCAAATATAAATGTTGTTTGTTTACGAATTATGAACAAAAATTAAAAAACTTTTACTTGAAACGTAATTTCTATGTAGTTAGTGATTATTCGGAATCAATAACGACAAAATCAAAATTTTAAAAGTTGTCTGGTTAATATACTTATTAAATCTAGACTTCTAATATTAAGGTTGTCAAATTTTTAACTTCTGTTTTGTTATTATTAATAATTTCTTTAACTAGTTTAATACATTAATTTTTTTGGAAAAATTTATTAATAAATTAGAAATGAAAAATTATTAGTTTTGCAATTTATAAAATTCATTCTGTCGAAGTATTAAAGGCGGAAGTAAAATCTTATTAAAAAAAAAAAACATTTACAAAAGGCTCAATATTTACCTATAGAACTAAGATACTTACGCGAAATAATTAAACGAAATTTCATATTTTATGTTTTATGTATTATATAAATATTTTTTTTATCAATATAAATTTCACTTTAATTATTTTATTTAAAAATTCTTTTTTTCTTATTTGTTTTAATTTAAACCCATTTAATTTATATCAGTTAGATAAAAATATTTGTATTATCATATACGTTAACGTAATATTAAAAGAAATAACAAAGTTGGATGACGTTATTTTATGTTTTACCTAGTTTTATTTGAAGATGTCATAAATTGACTAACTTTTTTTTTTTTATTGTACACAGTTTAATTTGGTTTTTTTTCTTTTACATCATATTCTTGAAAGTTTTTTTTTTTTTTATTAAAT
>OZ023273.1:6355305-6446033 GCA_964007475.1 Hybos culiciformis | reverse complement strand
AGGAAAAAAAAGTATATGGTTGTACGTCTATTAATTAAAAACATGAAAATTTTATTTAATTGACCATTAGCTTTAAGCGAAATCAGTTAAAAAAAAATAATAATCCGCAAAAAAAGAAATTTAATTTTTTTGTTTTTATGAAAAATTTTCTAGATTTTCATTAAAAGTTAATAAAAAAAATAAATAAAAAATAAGTGAGAAAATTTAATAAAATATTTAGTGAAAAATTGTGAATAAATTTTAAGACGATACATTTAACTAAAGTGAAAATTTTAAACTTTAATTTAAAAACTATGAATATTTAAAGTTAAATTTTTTTTTTCGGAAATTTTCAAAAAAAATTAATAAAAACGAAATTTGTAAGAAATTAGTTTAATTTAAACTTTAAGGAATTAAAAAAAATATTTTTTTTCAAAAATGGAAAATTGTTGACATCCGAAAGAGCTTGGATTCAAGAAACTTATAAATTAAATTTTATAAACTGCACTCAGTTATACATCTGCTCTGATATCTACAATGTTATATAGAATACACCCCGCCCCTTACTCCTAGTCTAGATCCGCTACTAATTGCAACTAAACTAAGTAGTGGCAATTGGAAGAAACTATTTAACCACATAAAAATATTTTAGTATGTATATAGTTTAGTACAAAAAAAAGGAACGAAACTTAACTCAAATATTCAGTAGAATATCGATATTACTGCATATTACACCACATTATTCTCTTAAATTCGAAAAATTTAATAAAAAAAAAAAATAATATTAAATTTCTATGCAACTAAATATATACAACGTTATTTATTATTTATTCAAAAGTGCCTTGTCTGTCTTAATTAAAAATGAAGGATTTTGTGGCCAACAATAAAGAATTTTTCCAACTTAATTCATTTTTAATTTTCATTATAATCAGAAGATAAAGTACGATTTTGTTTAGAAATATTTTGTTGTCTTGTTTTGTCTTACAAATGGATATGCATTTATAGAATCAGCAGGTGGTTTGGCAATTATTCCATTATTGCTAAATATTTTTTTTTTATCTTCTTTTCATATTCTTACTTAATTAAAGAAATTTCGCAAAAAAAAAAAGAAGAAAAACCGTAATTAGTTCAATAAATCTGCAGAAGACTATTTATTATTTTATTTTTTTAACCCTCACACCAAGGGTTCAAAAGAACTTCAAATGGAAATCACAACAACAACAGAATACTCATCATCATCATTACCATCTTCATCATCAGATTATTTTACAACAATGTCTGATTATTCGTCCTCATCATCTGAATATACATCATTATCACCGACACCACCATCGTTAGCATCATTATCATCTGATTATCAAACCACATCGGATTTATATCAATCAACGGATGATACAGTAGCATCAACTTTGGATACTGTATCTGTTACTTTTTCAACTGTTTCTAGTGATATTCTTGAAGTTTCTTCAATAAATCTAGAAACAAAACAAAAATTAAGTGTGAACGATTTAAGCACATCACTTCAACTTTTTGGTGTTGCTGATTATCTAGTATTTGTATTAATGTTAGCCATTTGCGCTGTGATTGGAATTTATTTTGGTTTTGTTGAAAAAAATCAAAATATTAAAAAACAATTGGCTAAAGGAAAGAAAATTGAGGAACGACGGGGTTCAGAAGCTTTAAATTACTTAGTAGGTGGAAGAAAAATGAAAATATTTCCAGTATCATTATCATTAGTTGCAAGGTAAAAGAAATTATTAATTACTAAAATAATGTACATAAAATTTACATAAAATTAAGCATCTTATTCTCTTAGCAATTAAAACTATTTTAATTAATCAAAAAAAATAGAACTTAACTACAATATTTTAATCGATAAAAAAGCAAACAAACATATTTTGTGATTTCTACGCAACATAAGATGGAAAAAATATCGCAAAAAAACAGCCCCTATTTTACATCTTATTTTTTTAAATCCTATTAAAAAGAATAGAATATTCATATATATATATTCCGCTTTAACATAATCATCATTTCAATTTAATTTTAGCTTTGTTTCCGGAATTTCACTTTTGGGAACTTCAACTGAAATCTATGTATATGGAACTCAGTACGCTTTTATATTAATTTCAATTGCATTTTCTGGCATTATTTCATGGTATATTTTTTTACCAGTGTTTTGTAACTTGCAAATAACATCGACTTATGAAGTAAGTTGTAAAATAAGTTAAATTTAATAAAAAAATTAAATAAATATTGTTTATTAAAGTTATTTTATAACATTATTTTATTTTTAGTTAGTGAAAACATAGTGAAAATAAATTCTAATTAACTAACTTACATTACATTAATTAACTTCATTACAATATTTAACTATATTAACAAGAACTTGATTGTTTATCGATAACCAATTAACTAGCAAAAGAAAAATAATTCAACATTAGAGCATCATTTTTTTATTAATTGAAGTGAAAGGAAATGTCTATATTTTTATGTTTATTTGAATGCAATAATGAATTGTCAAAGAATGATTTTAAAACTCTTTTATTATCTAATATTTTTTTGAAACCTTTAATATCGTTTCATTGATTCTTCTACTCAAGTTTAACGCCACTTATAACCAACGATAATGATTACATATAAAAACAAATCTAAGATATTAAAATTAATGTATGTTCAAATCATTCCAACATTTTCCTTAAAAATAAGATGATAGTATTCTATAATTGCATTGGAATGAAATACGTATTTATATATTTTATATTAAAAGCATTTAAAATTTAAATAAATTATAGATTTTGATTAAAATTCTGATTTTTATATCGTTTAAATATTATTATATTTTTGCCATAAATGAAATATCATTTTTTAAATGCAAATATTTGTCTGCAGTGGTTTTGGTGGATTTTATAACTTACTAGAAACTAGTCCATTTTGTAAAAACACAGACTGATAATATAACTCTACATCAGAATGACAAATAAACAAATACGAAAGTGGCTCCTTTTTCATATAGCATAATGTTTAATGTAAAATAATTTTTGTGGGTGTTTTTTATGCAAATGTAGTGAAAAAAAACAAAAAAACACACGAAGCAGTCATAGGAACTGCCGAAAGAAGTTTATACTTAAGCTTTAAACTATGAAATAACAGTGGCTATAAATGATGGGCTGCTCAGTACAAAATGTAAATTAAAATAAAAATCAGTCCAGCAGTCCAAAAGCAGTCCATTATTTGTAGTTCTTGTTATTTCATAGTTTAAAGCTTTAAGTACAAACTTCTTTCAGCAGTTCCTATGACTGCTTCGTGTGTTTTTTTTTTATATTTTGAGCCAGGACGACTCTAAAAGTAGCTAGCTACCCAAAACTTTTGGGCAGGTAATCTTTATTTCACCGGCGCTACCTATTTAAAAAACTTTTTTTTTGCATATTTTATGCAGGGAAGACCCTAACCATAGCTCCCTATCCAAAATTTTTGGTCAGGTAATTCCACCCTCACTTCCGCCCGCACTTCCAATCTCACTTCCGCCCTCACTTCCGGCCTCACTTCCGCCCTCACTTCTGCCCTAACTATCAACCTCTCTTTCGCCCCCCACTTCCGCCATGATTTTCGCCCTGATTTCCGCCCTCACTTCCGCTCTCACTTCCGCCCTCACTTCCGCCCTCACTTCCGCCCTCACTTCCGCCCTCACTTCCGCCCTCACTTCCGCCCTCACTTCCGCCCTCACTTCCGCCCTCACTTCCGCCCTCACTTCCGCCCTCACTTCCGCCCTCACTTCCGCCCTCACTTCCGCACTCACTTCCGCCCTCACTTCCGCCCTCACTTCCGCCCTCACTACCACCCTCGCTTCCGCTCTCACTTCCGCCCTCACTTCCGCCCTCACTTCCGCCCTCACTTCCGCCCTCACTTCCGCCCTCACTTCCGCCCTCACTTCCGCCCTCACTTCCGCCCTCACTTCCGCCCTCACTTCCGGCCTCACTTCCGCCCTCACTTCCGCCCTCACTTCCACTCTCACTTCCGCCCTCACTTCCGCCCTCACTTCCGCCCTCACTTCCGCCCTCACTTCCGCCCTCACTTCCGCCCTCACTTCCGCCCTCACTTCCGCCCTCACTTCCACCCTCACTTCCACTCTCACTTCCGCCCTCACTTCCGCCCTCACTTCCGCCCTCACTTCCACTCTCACTTCCACTCTCACTTCCGCCCTCACTTCCGCACTCACTTCCGCCCTCACTTACGCCCTCACTTCCGCCCTCACTTCCGCCCTCACTTCCGCCCTCACTTCCGCCCTCACTTCCGTCCTCACTTCCGTCCTCACTTCCGTCCTCACTTCCGTCCTCACTTCCGTCCTCACTTCCGTCCTCACTTCCGCCCTTATTTCCGCCCTCACTTCCGCCCTCACTTCCGCCCTCACTTCCGCCCTCACTTCCGCCCTCACTTCCGCCCTCACTTCCGCCCTCACTTCCGCCCTCACTTCCGCCCTCACTTCCGGCCTCACTTCCACTCTCACTTCCGCCCTCACTTCCGCCCTCACTTCCGCCCTCACTTCCGCCCTCACTTCCGCCCTCACTTCCGCCCTCACTTCCGCCCTCACTTCGGCCTCACTTCCGCCCTCACTTCCGCCCTCACTTCCGCCCTCACTTCCGCCCTCACTTCCGCCCTCACTTCCACTCTCACTTCCGCCCTCACTTCCGCCCTCACTTCCGCCCTCACTTCCACTCTCACTTCCGCCCTCACTTCCGCACTCACTTCCGCCCTCACTTCCGCCCTCACTTCCGCCCTCACTTCCGCCCTCACTTCCGCCCTCACTTCCGCCCTCACTTCCGCCCTCACTTCCGTCCTCACTTCCGTCTTCACTTCCGTCCTCACTTCCGTCCTCACTTCCGTCCTCACTTCCGTCCTCACTTCCGCCCTTATTTCCGCCCTCACTTTCGCCCTCACTTCCGCCCTCACTTCCGCCCACACTTCCGCCCTCACTTCAGCCCTCACTTCCGCCCTAACTTCCGCCCTAACTTCCGCCCTCACTTCCGCCCTAACTTCCGCCCTCCCTTCCGCCCTACATTCCGACCTCTCTTCAGCCCTTACTGCCCCCCTCACTTCCTTCCTTTTTTTTGGACAGGTAATCTTTATTTCTCACCCGAGCTTCCTATATTGAAAAAAAATTATTTTGGTATATTTTGAGGCGGGAAGACTCTAACTGTAGCTCCGTACCCAAAATTTTTGTTCAGGTAATCTAATTATTTCACCCGAGGAAAAAATTTTTTAAACATATTTTGAGCCGGCACGACCTAACCGTAGGTCCCTGCCCCAAAAATTTTTGGCAGGTAATCTGACCTACCTATTTTGAAAAATAAATTTTAGTTTTTGTAAACGAAAGATTTTTAAAAAATAATTTGAATTTAAATTTTCCGCGCTAAATTATTTTGTTTTTATAAATGACAAATGATTATTGAACTACCTAATTTGAAAAAAAATTTAAATTTTAAAAAATTTGTAAACGAAAGATTTTTAAAAATAATTTCAATTTAAATTTTTCGCGCCAAATTATTTTGTTTTTATAAATAACATGATTATTGAGTGGACTCATTTTTTTTGAGTATTCAAACGGTACAGCATGTCGTTTTTTTTTTAACTCGAAATTCGAATGAGTAAAATAATTTTTACCCCCTACAGAATTACTCATTTATATCATACACCGCGCCTAAAGAAGTATAAACTTCAAAAAAACAAGTATGGCAAAATGTTTAATATTTATTTTTATAAAGCTGGTTCAAATTTGTAAGTTCATTCGTATATAGGTATTTTATTTATAATTCAGGATCTGTTACGTCATTACGTGGAATACGAAATTGAACGATATAGTTCGACTACTTAAATATTCTGTTGATTCAATTTGTCTAGTTAATAAATTTAAATGTGTTTTTATTTAACTTTTATTGGATTGACAATAAAAGTTAATTTTGGAAGCTTAAATATATTTTATAAAGAATTCTTAGTTAATTTTTAATTTAAATCTTTTTATTAAAAAAGAAAAAACTTTTTTTTAACAACTATCTCTTATAGTAATCATAGAAATTATTATCTGAAAGATAATACATAATCTAAAATTTGATTGCTGTGAATGAATGACTTGGTTTTTTTTTTTTAATATGTTCATTTCCTGATGATGCAAAATTTTTCTAGTAGTTTAATATTGAATAAATTTTGTAAATTTTATTATTATTCCAAATAATTCATATATGTACATATTTTTAGTTCATAATTTATTTGTATACTATTTTACAGAATCGTGATTGAATGTTATCCTTAAAGTTTGTTATGTGTGAAACGTTATCATAAAATTGATTATTTTTTCTCATTTCAAAACATATTTCATCATTGTTGTTGATTTAAACTTTTTAAGCTTCAATTTCTTTTTTCTTACTTTCACTTTCTTCACATGAAATATTAAAAAACAAAAAATAATACGGTATAATATAATAAAATATGTAAAAGTGTAAAGTTAAGGGATTAAGGATTTAAAGTTCAAATATTTATTTATTTAGAAAATAATGCAAACGACATATTTTAAGTTTTGCAAGTTTTTGATTTATTTTAAGATATTATGTTTCAAAATTATTCCAGTTAGATGAACAAAATTATTATCTAGAATTCTATAAATTTTGTCATGTTATAAATTCTGTATTTGGATAATACATCTAAGTGTTTTATTACAATAGTAATTAGTTCGGGCATAATATATTGTAAATTAAGAAAATTAATATAATACAATTATAATACAACATTTAAAAATTTGTACATCAAAAACTGATTTAATAAACATTAAATTTAAAAATGTACAATTTGTTCACTACATATTATGCATATAATAACCTTTATTCAATTTTTTATTAAATTATATCAATTTAATATGTAAATGAAATATAAAAATTTAAAGATCAGATTGCTATCAATTCAAATTTCTACAAAATTGTAATTTTTCTTCATTTTTATCATTCAACTAATATTTTAACTTAACTTTTTGAGTTTATTAAATTTTCGGGTACAAATGGGTTAAAAATAAATTATATTATGTATTTGTAACAAAAACATATTATAGAATTAAGTTAAAATATTATTAAAATAAAAATTTATGAGTTTTCCCCCCTAAAGGGATGATTTTTAGCGTTTACTGCAATTTCTGAACTAAAGATATTTGACAAAAAAAAATGTATATGTATTTGGAAAATCTACAGATATAGTTGCCGCCAAAGCATTGTCATAAAGTATTCTTTTGAATTTATTTTTATTTATTTTTTTACTAAAAAAAAAAAAAATAAAGAAAAAGATATGGTTTTTTATTATTATACATTCGTCTGGTTTATCTCGAAAAATTTATGCATATAAGTTACTCATATAAATGGTATGACAATATTGACAATAATAAATTCATAAATTCAAAACTTAAGTTCGCCCCCATATAGACAGGCGGTTTTATAATAAAAATATATGCATTCAATAAATTTGATATTAATTTTTTCATTCACAATAATGGAATATTTTATTTTATATGATACGATAAGTTAAAAAAAAAGAATAAAATTAAATTAAAACTAATAAAACTATTAATTGTAGTTACAACTACTAGCTTAGATAATATTGCGAAAAAAGATGGTTTTTAACTGTTTAAGTAAAAAAAAATTATTATATTTTGTCTAATACTAATTCATTCCCTTCTTTCGATTAATTAAAAAATATTGTTATTTTTTTTTTCTAACGTTCAGTATCTTGAATTACGCTTTGATAATAAAGTACGGATGTTTGGATCTATTTTATTCACCATAAACATGGTAAGTTTTTTAGAATATTAATTCCTTAAAAACTATATTTTATTTTTTATGAGTTTTATTTATTTTAGATAACTTGGCTACCAATTGTTATTTTTGTTCCAGCATTGGCTTTTAATCAAGGTATAATTTTATTTTATAGATTAAAAAAAGATAATATTTTTATTCTATAAATGATTAATATCTTATGAATATTACTAAAAAACTGAGTTTTGTTAAATGTCGATGTAGTGCCTTCTTTTCTTTCTCGAAAAAATAAATTGAATTTTATTATTAATAAGAAAATATTTTGAATTTCAGTGACAGGTGTAAACATCCATGTTGTAACTCCAATTGTATGCATAATTTGCATATTTTACACATGTGTGGTAAGTTGGTTCATATTCGTAGATATACGTATATTATACACATATTATTATTATATATATATACATATTTTATTTGACAAATACAATTTATCGAAAATCAAGAACTTTTTAAATTTTAATTAGCTGCAAGGCTACAATCAAGACTAATTCTAGAATTTGTGTTGCAGTTATTTTGTCGTGACGAGTCTTAAGTATATTTAGATAAAATGAAGTGCCATAATTAGACAAGACGAAAATGATTTTATTCGTGCATTAGAATAATTCATAATTCATTTTTTTAGGGCGGGATAAAAGCTGTTGTTTGGACTGATGTTATTCAAAGTTTCGTTATGCTTGGTTCAATCATCTTAGTAATTATCAAAGGAACATCAGATATTGGCGGGTTTTCAGAAGTATTTCGACGGAACTATGAGACTAATCGTATTGTTGCACCAGAGCTAACAATGGATTATACAGTTCGACTTTCTGTTTGGTCTGTATTTATAGGCAGTTCTTTTCATTGGATTCAATCGGCATCTTGTAATCAAGTAATGATCCAAAGATACTTGTCTGTTCCAGATCTAAAGTCCGCAAGAAAAACACTTATAATATTTACAATAGGTTTGGTAGTTCTACTAAGTTGTGTAATGTATAATGGCCTTCTTATATTTGCTAGATACCATAAATGTGATCCATTAACAACTGGGGTAAATATAATAAACAAATAATAATTGCTTAATAAAAAAAAAGTGTTTTCGATATCAATCAGAATTCGAAATCAGTTTAAAATATATTTCGGTTAATCCTCTTAAAGAACAAATTATAATTTTAAAACCCATAACTTTTCAAAAGTATAAATAAATGCATAAAAGTTATAAAGTAAAAGAACCAATTATAATTATGAAACCAATAACTTTTCAAAAGTGTTCAAATAATTATTAAAATAAGAATCCATTAGGTTTATCATAATCATAATAATTGGTATTTTATTTCTAGCTAGCGAAAGCAAAAGACCAGTTAATGCCACTATTAGTTATGAACACATTAGGAGATTATCCTGGAATGCCTGGATTATTTGTTGCTGGCGTTTTTAGTGCAGCGCTTAGCTCATTATCAACAGGTCTGAATTCAATGTCAGCCATAGTATTGGAAGATTTTGTGAAACCTTATCGAACTAAACCGTTAACAGAAAAACAAACGTCACATCTTGTTAGAATGGTTGTTGTTGTTGCTGGAGTGATATGCGTAGCATTGGTTTTTGTGGTCGAAAAATTAGGTATGGTATTGCAATTATCAGCAACAATGGGAGCAATGACTAGTGGACCTCTAATTGGAGTTTTTTTAATGGGTTTTTTGATGCCATGGATTAATTCAAAAAGTGCTTTAAGTGCGGGAATATTAGGATCATGTATAATGGCATATATATGTGGACGAGCACAAATAGATATTGCCACTGGAGTCTTGATATTTCCGGAAAAACCAGTAACCACAGAAGGTTGTACTTATTCCTTTCCCAACATAACCAGAATTGAACCAATTTTCAATGATGATAATACGTAAATTTGGCACAGACAAATTTATGAAAACATTTCAAATATTTTTTTTAATTTTCAGATTTAAACCTTTACATCATATGTCATTTATGTTTTACACTGCTTTTGGAGTATTAATTGCTTTAATAATAGGAAATATAGTTAATTTGTTCACCGGTCGAATGGATTACGATCAAATCAATGAAGATTGTTTGGCTCCTTTCATAAGAAATTTTCAATGGTTTAAAAGATATCATAGTGTTCAACTAAGCGATATTGATGAAAATAGTGATAATTTAAAAAAGCCACTTAAAGATGATTGTGCTTTATAGTTTAAACATCTGAATTATAAAATTTTTAATTTAAGCATTCAAACAAATTTAATTTAGTTTTAAGCATAAAAAGCTTTTAATAAATATAAATTATTACCACTAGTTAATAAGTCAAAGGTCAAATATGCGAAACACATAGATTTATTCGTGAATTTCTTATTACCTTATGTATATTATTACCTTATGCATATGTATTTAATGCGATATATATACATACTATACATATATAACATTTACGTTATGTACGTCATTGTATTTTGTGGCTCCAAAAGAGCCCATTTAGTTAGAATAATTCTAATCTACCTATGTAATTATTATAAATCTAAATTTTAAATTTACTTTAGTTACTTAGTTCCTATTCCTAGAATATAAAATTAATATGAACATTATAAGAAATATAAATAGCAAAACTTAAAAACGGACCATATGTTTTTATTAAATGCGCGTCCGCGACTAAAATACTTATAACTTTTGAACCAGTCAAGCGATTTCATGCTAAAACATGCTTAATATCGTTTAGTTTCACCTCGACTAAAAATTAAGATGATACCTTTTCAGTTTTCGAAACTGCAGGCTCTCAACTAGTTAAAGATCTAAATAATTTTCATATAAAATTTTTAAAAATTATAAATTTTATGAAATTTTAAATCAATTCTGATTAAAATAAGTATGTGGATAAATAGATATCGATTAGAACTTAGAATATGCTTAGAGCTCAAGACTTCGAGATAGGGTCTGGATTTCGATGAAAATTTGTGTATTGGGTGGATACATGCCGAGTAGAGGGATTGAAGGGACTCTATAAAATATGTTTAACCTCTGTATGTGACTGAGGTATCGTAAAACTAAGTTATTCTAATTCGAAATACTTGTAATAATTGTGTAAATATACTATCAAATCTGTAAAAAAAACTTTACTACATTAAAGTTTAAATTATGACACACTATTTAATATATATTGACAAAAGTAGTTAATATGCAAGTTTAATTAATCAAATAAATTGTACATTCCATTACATTATTATAAAAAAAAATCATCCTCTTGAATGTGAATTGAATAATTTTACTAACAAATGTATTACTTTATTCATCGGAACAAAATTTGACCATAATTCATAACAAAAATATAAATAATAATTATTGCTGTATGTTTTGAAGTTTTAGAATCATTGCAGAATATTATCATAAAATACATTTGAATTGAGATTATAATTAAATAACGATTTCATATTCGTATAGAATTAATTTCGACAAAAAAGATTTAAACTTAAGGTAAACTTTCATAATTATAATATTTTATATAGATGATACAAATAAAAAAAATGTGTTTCTCTACTTATAGTATTTTGAACACCGGTTTGATTCTTCTATTCGATTATTTGGTTCAACTGTATTTTCATTAGCAACGGTAAGCAATTAAATCACTAATATTTTGATTACATTCAAAATGAGTTATTAGAATCATTTTGATTTTTTTTTACCCTGCGGAAAATATTTGAGATTCGATATTATATTATTTTTTAAAAGCTGGGACAGTCCGATGTAAATTATTTTCCACTTTTTTTTTTCATCCTTTTCCTTTTTTGTCCAAAAATTTGGTAGTGATGTTTTTCAGTATAGTATATTATTTTTTAATGGTGTTAGCAAAAAAATAAACATTTTGTATTAATATTTTCAGACACTTTGGTTGCCGATTGTAATATATGTTCCTGCATTGGCTTTTAATCAAGGTATTCTCTAATAAATACCCCAATAATATTCATATTCAATTTTAAATAAATGTTAATTTTTTTTTTAATTTCAGTGACGGGCGTTAATATTCATATTATAACGCCAGTTGTATGTTTAGTTTGCATTTTTTATACATGTGTGGTAAGTTTTTTTTGTTTTATGATTGAAATAATTCAAATAGTTATGGATAATTCAAATAGTTTTCAGTCGTTTGAAATTTTCTAACCTTCAAAAATTCCTATTTTTCCTACTTCTTCATAAACCTTGGTTTATATTAATTAAAAAATTTTCCATAACGCATAATACTGAAATGCATAAATTTGAGCATGTTTTTAAGTTTTGGCTTCTTACAGGGAGGACTAAAGGCTGTTATATGGACAGATGTTATTCAAAGTTTTATCATGTGCGGTTCAATCATTACTGTGATGATCAAAGGAACATTAGACGTGGGCGGTATATCAGAAGTAATTAGACGGAACGCGGACACTGGTCGATTTGAAGCTCCAGAGTAAGTAAACTACAAATTATTTTATTTTTGTTATAAGAATAGTTTTCACTTCTCCCATGAAATTATGAAAGAACTTAAATTGAGATTTTTTCAAGTAGACTATGTTCGTGAAATGCTATATTTGTTATCATGACGTTATATCTTTTTTTAGACTTTAACTATTTTTATGTAACAAAAAAAATAAAATGAAAATCATTTAGGTTCACATGGGACCCCACAGTACGACTTTCCATTTGGTCAGTACTTCTCGGAGGTACTCTTTATTGGGTACAATGTACATGTTGTAATCAAGTTATGATGCAAAGATTTTTAGCTGTACCTTCTTTAAAGGCTGCAAGAAAATGCTTATTGTATTTTGTTATTGGAGTCATATTAATTTATATATTTTGTGTCTATAATGGTCTATTAATATTTGCGACTTATCATACCTGTGATCCACTCAGTACTAAGGTATTTTAAATTTTTGAATATTTATTATTGAACATATTATATATATATATATATATATATTGTTCATTTTTCAGTTGGCCAAAGCAAAAGATCAATTAGTTCCATTACTGGTAATGGATATTTTAGGCCAATATCCTGGAATGCCAGGCATGTTTGTTGCTGGTGTTTTTAGTGCAGCCCTTAGCTCTTTATCCACTGGACTTAATTCAATGTCTGCGATTTTCTTGGAAGATTTTATTAAACCATATGCCAGAAGAAGTCTTACAGAAAAAGAGACAGCTATAATAATGAGAACAATTGTTGTTGTATTTGGAATTATCTGTGTTAGTTTGGTTTTTGTGGTTGAAAAACTAGGTATGGTTTTGCAGTTATCAATGACATTGAGCTCAGCATTAAATGGTCCATTATTTGGTATATTTATAATGGGCGTGTGCTGTCCTTGGATTAATGCTAGAAGTGCTCTTGTTGGTGGGCTTGCGTCATCAATATTAATGATTTGGATTTGTATAAAAGGCCAATTAGCTATTGCTGCTGGAGAATTAAATTATCCACAAAAACCAGTGACAACTGAAGGATGTACTTACATATTCGCGAATGAAACTATTACAGACTCGGTATCATTTGAGTAAGTAAATAGTTATACAAAAAAAATTTATTTGGAAAACAGAAGTATAATTACATATTCAAAATTAAAAAAAAAAACTTCTATATGTAGTATGATGTATAGACGTATAGTATTTATTCAAGTTATTTAATTACTGCAATGTGAGTTTCTAAATTTATCTATCCGTTGAATAATAATAGTAAAGTGTGAAATTGATTTTTCAAATTTAAATTTCCATGTATTTCGTGGGAGCATAGTAACCGGAAATTAAAAAGATATTGGATTATTTTCTATAACGTATAAATACTATTCAATAAAAAAATCTGTATTTGTTTCAATATTTAATTTTATTTATTTTTTAGGCTTATTCCAAAACAAATATATCATATGTCCTTTTTGTGGTATGTTCCATTTGGTTTAATAGTTGCCGTTGCAATCAGTCATTGTGCTTTAATATTTTTTGGGCGAACAGATACAGAAAAGATGGATGAAACTTTGATAGCGCCACTTTTCAGAAGGTTTATCAAAAGAACCAATTATAGGAGTGTAAATCAGCTGAAAACTGAAATGAAAATAATTTCTGAAGATATTGAAAAAAAGTGAAATATTATTTTGAATATATTATGTACATACGCATTTTTTAAAATAAGTAAAATTTATAGTAGTTTGTTGAACTTAAAATTTATTTATTTGATTAAAGATTAAATTTTTAATAAATATATGAATGGAACGAAATTTGTTTAAAATTAGGTTAAAAATTTCACGAACGTTATGTTCAGGATCTAATTGAGAAATCATTAAATTAATTAAAACTACATTATTATTTGATAAAATCGACTTAGACATGCAATAAAAATTTTTTTTTTTTTTTTTTTTGATGTTTCGATGTATACGATTAACATGTTGATCTTAAATTTCTTCAAAATCCAAACCGTGCGCAATACTACTAAAAAGTTGTAAAAGTTGTATAAGTTTTAATAACATCCTTAGATTGTACACAACAAAAACCAATTTAATACAAAAAAATTTTAATTTAAAATATCTACACCCACTTAATATAAATTACAAAAATTCAAAAAAATTTATAAAAGTTTAAGCTAAAAATGATCTGATCTTTATTCAAAAAATATTAATACAGTTTGCAGTCCCCGAATTGTAAATAATATTTATACCTATATAACAATGATTAACAAATACGAAATAAGCATTTTCATAGAAATTATAGTCTTTAGAGATTTTACTTTTATTTTGCAATTACCTAAACGTGACATCATAATTTGAGATAAGACTTTTGATATTATTTTAAAAAGCAATCGGACTAGACGTTTTTTTCCAACAAAAATTGATAACTAATTTTTTTGTTTACAAATAAAATAGGTACAATTACCCCAAAAATATTCAGAGAATTGAGCTATATAATAAAGGTCAAAAATTATCAAAATCATTATTATTTTTATTTCAATTTTTTCTTTATTTTTCTTTTGTCAATTCATATTATCAATTTATGACAAACGTCTTCTAATATAATAACCCACATACCCATTATCCATTAAATAAATATTTGTAGGTTATTATATATACTTTTTTTTACAAGAAGTTAGTACGTCTTTATTTTTTTATTAATGAAACGTAATAAAATGAATAAAATGTAGACAATTTGTAAGCCCCTCAGATTTGTTTTTTTTTTTTTTAATTTAAGAAAGAAAAGTTATATCCTGCAGCTATGCTCGCTCAATAAATTTAGTTAGAATTACAAATAATTTATTTTTCAACATCAACATTTGTGGTGGGTAGAAATGCGATAATAACAACGTGATAACAACTTATTAATTCTATATATTTCGACTTTAATATTGACCTATTATTATATATAGTACACAGAAATAAATTTTCTGTTCTTTGTTGTTAGACAATATTGAAGTTCATTAGTTAAATGGCTAATCTTTTGATAACAGCCGAGACTAATGTCTCAAAGGTACCTCAAATTTTGTTGAGACACTTATAATAATTTTAAAGATTAAGATATGAATCTGAGTAACAATCCATTTATTTCTTTAAAAAAATGAGTGTACTATATGTACTTAAAACGATACACAGATGCAAGGGAATGAACGTCGTCCGCCAGCAATAACTGCAAACAACTAATGCACGTATCTCTTCGTAAAACAAACCATTAATGTGTTAATCATTAGTTAAACAGAGTTGATTGCTAGGCCTATCTATCCCTTAAAATTTGATAATGTGTACCGTATTATGCTGTACTGTACATTTTTAAAATCAAAACACAAAACAAAACGGAAAATTAACAAATAAATATCTTATACTTTATTGTTGGCCTTGAGTTGGGATCATAATCATAATCATTGTTTACAAATTCCTCATTATTATTAGTATTGGGGTAAAATTGGAAATCAAACGAAATTTGTGTGAAATTTGTTTTGATTTTTACTGAAAGGAAACTAAATTAAAAAATGATTGTATTAAGAGCCCTCAATGTGAAAAATTGCAAAAAATTGGTCTTAGTTTGGCTTTGATTGTAGGGTTACTACAATCTAGACTGAAGTGATTTTTTGATATGTTAGAGAGTATATAACTGGCTCCAGGGTAGGTGAGGCGGATTTTTTATATTTTGAGTTTTTCGGCCCAAATGAGCCTTTAAAAAACTTGAACATATTTGTTTGGATTCTGAAGTAAAGGAAAAAGATAATAAAAAATCTCAAACGCAGAAATAAAGCTAAAATACCACTCTCCAGGGCTGGTGACGTGAAATTTTGAATTTCTTTAATTTCCTAAACAATTTTTAATTAATTTGATTTATTTTTAAGAATTTTTTTATTTTTGATAAATTACAGTTTCTGCACAGAAATAAAATTCAAATATAGTTTTGTGATTTTCGGGTAGAGGTGTTTTTCATACAATTTTTGTCGCATTTTTCACGGCCGTTTATTTTCTGTAAAATAAAACAAAAAAAAAAAGAAAAAATAGAAAACAGAAATAGCAAACAGAATTTCACATGGAGGGCTCTTAAGGTATACGAAAAAAAAAAAAAATAAATAAATAAATAAATCTCTACCATAGCTTAAACAGAAATAATATAATTGCAAAGAATCAGAAGAGAATTAATAATGATTTGTTAAATAAATTTTGTAAGTACATATTAAGACTTTGAACTTCTATTTCTGCATTATGTACAAATTTGTGTTAGAAAAAGGAGAGAATATTGTTAGTTCAGTCTTATAAAAAATTAATAAAATTAACAAAATAACAAGTTGTAAGAGTTTCCTAATTAATTGCTTGTTTCAATTGAAATAGTGTAGTTTCTGTAATTCTATTTCAATTTTTATTTCTATTTAATTCTTTAATTATTCCCCAGAAAAAAAAATGTTTAAAGTTAATATTTGCATGAAATACATTAATCAGCATTGAGAATCATAACACAGGGCATTCTACTTTTTGTTTTTTTGAATAATGATTTAAAAGTAAAGATAATTGTACATTCTTGTATTTTATATGATAATTGTACATTCTTGTATTTTATATGTTTATACATTTTACATATCAATATGTTTCTCCAATTATGTTTCATATATTTACTTTTATTGGGTAAGGGAATGTTTATTATTCTAAAACAACTCGCATTTTATTATCTCTTATCAGAGCACATTTTTTTAAATTATATACATTATGCATATAGAATTAAGATAATGTTTAAAAGATAAAATTCATCTTCAGAGTTAAAAATTTCTTATTTTATTGAGCATAAATTTTGTTTCGCGTCAATATATGAGTTATAATGTTTTTTCTGAGCTAATAAATATTAAACTAAAATATATTTAGTAGTACAGTGGGCGAACAGGTTCAAGAAGACTCGATAAAACCCTAAAGCCCTCTTAAACAACAAGTAAATTTTATTAAAAATTCTCCATTTTTTACAGTGCATTTTTTCTCTGATCTTAATAAAATGCAGCTTTACATCAAAAAATTATAAACAAAGATTTTTTTTAATTTAATTTAATTCTTTTAGTAAATAAGTATCACTGTGACAGCGGATTATATTCATTGTTCTGATTTTTATTTAAATTTCCGTGTAATAATAATAAAGTGAAGTGATTAGTGGTATTAAAAATTTATGAGTTTGATAAAGTTTTCTTACTTATCTATATTAAAAATATATCTATACATATATTTATAATTTCAATTTTTAACTTCTCTTATCAAATACTTTAATTAAATCTAAATTCCAGTCAAAAAATAATATCTTGATTAACAAAACAGTTTTAGTTTGGATAGCATATAGAAATTATGGAAAACATTGACGGAAAAAAAATTCTCACTGTTGACGAATTAAGATCGAATTTGCAAAATTTTGGTTTTCTTGATTTTGTATTTTTCTTTTCTATATTACTGGCATCTAGTGGGATTGGTGCATATTTTGGATTTTTTAAAAAGAAAGAAATTAATAGCGAGAAAAATTGTGAAACAGCAGCAGAGGATTATTTGATGGGAGGACGTACTATGAAAGTTCTTCCCGTTTCGCTGTCATTAATAGCTAGGTAAGGCTTACAACATTATAGTTATTAATATTCAGCTTTTATAAATTTTTTATAAATACCATTATAAGAATTTCAACAAGTTTATTAAAAATTTTCTAAAATAAGTTTTTGTTTCAATTTTACAAATTTTTTCATACTATAAATATATATTTATAAAAACAATTCCATTCAGTATAATCTAAACAATTTTTTAGCTGTATATCGGGCTTATCATTTCTTGGACATGCCACAGAGTCTTATGTTTATGGAATTAAACTGATATTTCAACTTTTAATGATAATAGTTTCAGCTATATTAGCTTGGATAGCATTTTTGCCAATTTATTGTGATTTAAGATTAACATCTATATTTGAAGTATGTTTATGCCATTCAAAATAAAGAATTAACATTTATGAATTTCAAGTAAATATCATTTTTTTACAGTATCTTGAAATGCGTTTTGACAAAAGAATTCGAACACTTGGTTCAGTCATTAACATTATAGGACTAGTAAGTAGAATATTGTAAAATTAGAATAAAAATGTTCAAAATAACAATTCTTAAATTATAAATAATCTCGAATATTAAAAAAGAGCTATCATTTCAGTCCTTATGGTTGCCACTTGTCATTTATGTACCAGGATTAGTTTTCAATCAAGGTAAGTGCTTCGCGACAGCGATGGTAAATTAAAGCTGCTTCTGAGTACCAATTTCGGCAAATTGTAGAAATTAGCGTTCAATAAAATATAACAACTAAAATCAAACTTCCAAAACTTGTGAAATAGCAATTGTTGTTTTCTAAAAATACGCATTTTATATAACATGCAACACAGAAATGTTTGTTTTAAAATATTTATTCCATACACTAATTGTATATTTTAATGTACACAATTATGCAATACATAGAAAAAATATTTATCGCATTTTAATTGTTACACAAAAAAAATATTCATATAAAATAAAATTAATGATTGTACGAAAATTTCACACAACATTCGCCTATAAATTATAAAATTTGGCCAAATTTAAAGAAATTCAATTTCTCGCATTCTGATTTTTAGTTAATATCCACATAATATTTTTGAAATAATTAATTGAAAGATATTTTTTCCTATGCGCTTACTGTAAAATAAAATAGGAAATTATACAAACATAAATTTATTATTCTAAAAGATACAGGGCTTATTTTGAACGAATTTTTAATAAAAATGATTAATAATCTAAAAGTCTAGCAAAACTTAATTATCATTATTATTTAACATATTATAAACTTTTTGCATGTATATTTTTTGGATTTTAGTAAGTGGCATTAATGTTCATGTGGTGACACCCATTATTAGTTCCATTTGTATTTTCTATACTTGCGTGGTAAGTAGTTAATAATTAAGCATTAAAATTCAAGACGTTCTTTGGGAAATATAAAGATATTTAAGATAGTTATTTATTTATTAGTTAAATAGTTATATGATGATCTTCTGAATATATGGTTCAAATAGAATAGGAAAAGAAAGAAAGTTATTTAGTTGATAAAAAGATTGTTTAAGTTAACTTTAAGTATATAAATTAAAAATAAAGCTATTTTTGATACAAATAAACATATTCAGGAGCAGACAATGCTAATAAGTTAAACTTTCAATAATGATTAAAAAATATTTAAAAAAAAATAAAAAATCGTTCTACCTTTTGTAAAATATAGAAAAACTGTATTATATAAACTAGATCGAAAAATATTTAGGCCCATACATATTTATCTGCTTCAATCAGAACAAGGTACATACATATAAGTAAACAGAATAAATTTTTTTTAGGGTGGCTTAAAAGCTGTTATTTGGACAGATGTCTTGCAAAGTGGAATAATGGTTGGAACTATTCTCTTAATTGCTATTAAGGGTACAATTGAAGTTGGAGGTTTTGGAGAATTATTTCGAAGAAATTATGAAACCAGTAGAATAGAATTACCAGAGTAAGGAATTAATTGTTTTTCTTTTATTTAAATTGAAACATTTAATAAACAACCTCTGATATTTATTAGTTACCAACATCTTTTAATTAGGATAAAACTGACTAAAGTTAATATTATCACATTAAATATTTATCTTCCCTCTGATTTTTTTCTCGACTTTTTTTTCAGTATGACTCTGGATCCAACTGTTAGAATTTCTGTATTGGCTGTCTTTATTGGTGGCAGTATATCATGGATGGATCTTACTTGTTGTGGCCAGATGATGATGCAAAGATATCTTGCAGTCAAGAACATTAGAGCTGCGCGAAAGGTTTTAACGATATTCGTTATTGGTGCTATTTTTTTAATTGGAGGATGTATTTTTAATGGTCTAATAATTTACGCATACTATCATGATTGCGATCCTTTAACCACCAAGGCAAATGAAGTTAATTATTTAAGTTTCGTTTTAATATTTCGTTGATTTAATTATAGTTGGCGAAAGTTAGAGATCAGCTATTGCCACTTTTATTTATGGACATGTTGGGTGATATTCCTGGACTACCTGGATTTTTTGTTGCTGGTATTTTCAGTGCTGCTTTAAGTTCACTTTCTTCTGGATTAAATTCATTATCAGCAGTAATTTTAGAAGATTTTGTAAAGCAATTTGGTGGAAAGAATTTGAGTGAACGAAAAATTGGTTTCATAATGCGAACAACTGTCGTAATATTTGGGTTTTTAATATTCGGAATGGTTTTTTTAATTCAACATCTCGGCATGATATTACAGTTAGCTCAAACATTAAATTCTGTTACTGCTGGGCCAATGCTAAGTTTGTTTGTAATGGGAGTTTTCCTTCCTTGGATAAATGGAAAAGTAAGTCATTTCGGAAAGAAATTTCTAGTCTAGATATATTAAATATTGATCAAAGATTTTCTATCAACCTTCTTACACATAAAAAAGAAGCTTTTTCGGATATTGTGCTTATGCTGTCGGGCTCTTGACATATCAACTATTATAACAAGTAATTATTCCTGTTTCTATATTTATATCACGATTATATTTTTCAGAGCGCATTAACTGGAGGAACTGTTGCACTTCTAACAATGGCATGTATTTGTGTGTATCGACAATTCGCGATTCAAAATGGGCAACTTATTTATCCTGAAAAGCCAACATCAATTAATGGCTGTGAATATAGTTTTGATAACTCTTCAATTTTCATACCTCCTAAGTAATTAACATTAAATAGGATTTAAAGAGAAATTTAAATTAAATTTATTTTTCAGCACTCAAGCATCAACAACTTATCATGTAACATTTTTATGGTTCTCAACATTGGGTCTTTTAATTTCTGTTGTATTTGCAAATTTAGCTAGTTTAATTTTTGGTATAATTAAACCAGAAAATGTTAATATAAGACTGATAGCACCATTTTTGAGAAAATATTATGTAAAAAATAAGAAACCAGAACATATAGCAGAAATGAAATGTTTAATGAAATAAAAAATAAATTAAAAAAAAAATTAATGTGTTTAATTAAGAAAACTGACTTTAGATATTATTTTAAATGTTGACTTCTGTTTTATGATTGCTATATCAGGCTTTTTTGATCTCAGTTTATATAAAGCGTTCATAAAGATTTTATTGGATTTTTTCAAATCAAACTCAGTATTACTGTAGATTTAAGATGACTTATGAATGAGTATCTAATCTGTTTTTTGAAGCACACGTTTTGTTATCTATTTTTATATAAAATCGCTAACCGTGTAATAGTGAATATATGCCTGCCTGCCTTTCTAAATACTAAATAGTTCAAACGAATTCAGATTGATTTTTATATCAAAATTTTATTTAATTTTCGAACAAATGAGGCTTAACTTTTTTCAAATGATGTTTGCACATAAGTACTAAGCAAACTATTTTTATTACAATTATTTTTGATTTACAATTATGATAACAAAATATGGTCTTGGTAAATAGAAGTAGATATCATATTTAAAACACGAGCAAACATAAATATACCTAAGAAGATAGAAAATTTTATTTTGTTTAATACTTTATTTCAGTCTGCAGAACGGTTTCTGCGAATTCGTAGAAAAAATTTTATTACTTTCAATTGTAATAAAATAATAAAAATGGAAAATGAAACTAAAATTTTAGACGTAGATGATATGAAATCAAGCTTGCAAAATTTTCATTTGCTCGATTATTTTTTTTTCTTATTGATTTTATTACTTTCGAGTGGAATTGGAGCTTATTTTGGATTTTTTCAAAAAAAAAAAAAAGATGATGGAGCAAATTGTGTGACAGAAGATTATCTAATGGGAGGTAGAAATATGCAACTATTTCCAGTTTCGTTATCTTTAATTGCTAGGTAAATATTTATTGCAGATATAGATATAATGATGCAAAAATATTAGATATAATATAAGATAGAAGATTAAAGATAAAATCAACCGGTGACGGTTATCATTTTACATCCAAAAAGCAATCTTTAATCAAAATCTTGGCTTTGAAAAAAAAAAAGAGAAAGATTTCTGGAAATAGGTCTAAACTTAATTTTTGCACCTTAACATATTTTTATCTTTCAACTTGTCAAATTCCTTTGTTTTTATAGTATCTTGTAACCTGAATATTTTTGGGTGTTATTTTGGTTTTTTTATTTTATATATGTTTACATTTGTATTGATCCTATAGATTAATCACTTCATTCAACATTAGTGTTCTGTTTTTTGTTTAATTAACTTAATGTTTTGATATTCATAATCAAGAATCGATTTTGATGAGATACATAGTTCAGTTTAGTTAATGGCACTACTTAATTTCAGTTTTATATCTGGTATTTCAATTTTGGGCCATGCTTCTGAAGTTTATGTTTATGGAATAAAATATGAATGCAAAATACCAATGATATTTATTGCTGGAATATTTGCTTGGAATTTTTTTCTGCCAGTATATTGCGACTTGAAGCTTACTTCAATATATGAGGTTGGTTTTAGAATCCTAGTTATGTTTTATCTCATTTTATCAATTTTTTATTTTTTTTAGTATTTTGAAATGCGTTTTGATAAGCGAATACGAATGTTAGCATCATTAATTAATATTATCAGTACGGTATGTTAAATAATTTGTTTATCTAAATTAAATTAGTAAATAAATGTACGAAGATTGTGTTTTTGTACATACATATGAAACAGCCTAGTAAAATACTACATTTTCAGACACTATGGTTGCCATTAGTTATTTATGTCCCAGGTTTAGTTTTCAATCAAGGTAAGGATATAAACGTAACAATTTAATATCAAATTTAATCAAATCCATAAAATCTTAACATTTGATTGTAAGTAATAAAGCATTAATAATTAATCTACTGAATGCTTGATCATTTAAATTATCATTAAATTTTACAATTTTTTTGAACTTTTCTTTTTTTGTCTTCTTTTTTTTAAAGTTTTTCAATTGTAGTTGTAGAGTTTTGTAAATTTTTTTTTTTTTTAATTAAATGTAAATTAAATCTAAAAATATATTTTTGCAAATCTGAAATCTAATTATGCTTGATGTTTTTTGTGCGTGCATTAAATGAGAGATGCTCTCAATATGACTATTCACAGAGCTCCGTTCTTTTCAATGTATAAGAGAGTGATGGTCAATATGTTTTGAAATTAAAAAATAAATTTTAAATTAAAAACTATAATTTTTTTTAGTCAGTGGAATTTATGTTCATATGGTGACACCTATTGTTTGCATGGTGTGCATATTTTACACTTTAGTTGTAAGTCAATACAAATAATAATATTTTAAAAAGTAATAAATTTTAAATATTGTGTAGTTTTATCACGAAAGCACTTCTGTAGAAAACTGTTCATTGATTCGGCATCAAAATACTAATTTGATACAAGAAATCGTAAAATTAACAAATTTTTTATATATCCAAAACAAATACCAACGTTAAATTTTTATTAATTTTAATTTTTTATTTTTAATATTTTATATTATTAAAAAAAAAAATAACAGATTATGTTTAAAACATAATTACCTACTACATACTCATGAAGGTGTTTGAATGATTTTAAACAAAAACCAAAAATACACAACAAAATATGTGTACACTCTGAGAATTCGACTCGAATGTTCCGGAATACCAGGCCTAATAATATTTATCAATATTTTGATTGAAAATAATTTAAAATTTTTTAATTAGATTCTAAGTTAAAATTTTTTTATTTAATAGGGCGGCTTAAAAGCGGTAATATGGACAGATGCATTACAAAGTGGTATAATGGCTGGTACGGTCCTCTTAATAACAGTCAAAGGAACTTTAGATGTTGGTGGTTTTGGAGAAGTTTTTCGGCGAAACTACGAAAGTGGAAGAATAGAAGTTCCAGAGTATGATTAACAACTTATTAATATTTTTTTTCGGTTAAAATTTATATATACTCATATATGTACATATTTTAGCTTGACAATTGACCCAAAAGTTCGTGTTTCAATTTTAGCAGTTCTATTAGGTGGAAGTATTCACGCAATCGATATAACATGTTGCGGTCAAATGATGATGCAGAGATATTTATCGGTTCCAAATCTTAAGGCTGCTCGAAAAGTTTTAGTCATTTTTATTATTGGATCTGTTCTTTTAATCAGCGGAAATGGTTTTAATGGACTATTAGTGTATTCATATTATCATAAATGTGATCCTTTAACAACAAAGGTATAAGCTTTAATAATATTTCGCATTATCATTATTTCTTGTGAAAAAAGAAATAACAATACGATAATAGTAGATTATTGAATATGTAAACTAAATTTGTTATTAATTAAGAGTTCTGTATACACAAAAATACATTGACACTTGTCAATTTATATCACTCGACCTTCGGTCTCGTGATATAAGTATTGACTCGTGTCAATGTATTTTTGTGTAAATACAGAACGAGTTGTATAACAAATTTTGTTTACATATCCAATATACTGTTTTAATGCGTAGGGGAGAGGTAGTTGCAAAGAGAGAATATTTTTTCTTCTCATTTTTTCTGTTTTTTTTTTTTTGTATTTGGCTGTATTGAAATATTGTGAGAGATATTATGTTTGTTTAGGTATTACCATAGATTAAGAATACAGAAAGATGGGAAGCTTCATACAACATTATTTTTGGTATTTTTAAGTCAATGTGTTAGTAAAACAAAATAAAATACGTGATAATTATCAATGTATGAAAAGAATTTTATTTAGTTTTACTAACACCTTCACAATAAAATACCAGAAAAGACTGAAAAAATGTTGTATGAAACTTCCCATCTTTGTGTATTCTTAATCTATGGTATTACGTAATATTCAATACGAAACATCTAAATGATTTCATTATTTACGCTGATGCATCTAAATTTTTTCATTATATACGCTGATGCATCTAAATTTTTTCATTATTTACGCAGATGCATCTAAATGATTGCATGTGTATAGACGCATATAATACTCTATTTAGTGATTTAAATTCTATAGCACTAAATACAACATAACGATCCCCTATGCATTAAAATTATTTATTTGTTATACCAAAATCGTTTAGTTTTCGAAACCATCATTAAATTTCAGTTTGATATTCTCAAAAGAATTCAAACAAAATCTTTTGGTTAAACACCATTTGTAAAAATTTAATCGTAATTGGTAACAGGTACATTTGAACTTAATTTTTTCATTTACACAGGTCAAAGAAATTTTTACATTTTTTCATATTTATAACATTCTAATCTTTAGAGCCACTCCAAGACTTAATTTCCATTATTGCTTCTTTTTTAAGAAATATGCCTTTGATTGCTCTATCATCGCTCAATTTCCGACCTATATAAAATACGGTAGTTCTAATGAAATACTTTTTTCTTTCAATTTTTTTTTAGTTGGCTGAAAAGACGGATCAGTTACTTCCTCTATTTTTTATGAATATTTTAGGTAAGGTTCCTGGATTACCTGGAATTTTTGTTGCCGGCGTATTTAGTGCTGCTTTAAGTTCACTTTCATCTGGTTTGAATTCGCTCTCTGCAATGATTTTAGAAGATTATGTAAAAAAGTTTGTTAAACGGGAGCTCAGTGAGCGCTCAGTGGCCATAATAATGCGACTAACAGTTCTCGTATTTGGTATAGGAGTGTTCGGCTTGGTTTTTGTTCTGCAACATTTGGGTATGATTCTGCAACTTGATAATACATTAACTTCTGTTTCTAGTGGCCCAATGTTCAGTTTATTTGTAATGGGAATATTTTTCCCTTGGGTAAATGGAAAGGTGAGCTTGCTTCAATTAAATAATTTAAATTAAATTTCAACCGTTTCGTTTTATATATATAATTCATTTTTAATAGAGTGCTTTAACGGGTGGGACGGTATCCCTTATCGTGATGTTGTGGATTTGTATTAATAGGCAGCTAGCTGTCACCAGAGGCGAGATAATGTATCCTGAAAAACCAGTGTCAGTAGAAGGTTGCGAGTATAGTTTTGCAAATAGAACTATTGGCTCTGTAATACGAAATGAGTAAGTTTTGCTACACCAAAATAAAATTAAAAATATATAGTGTAAACATTTTTTAGAGAAGATAATATTCGATCCATCTAAAAAAAACTCCAATCCAGATAATATAAAAATACACTCACAGTTTTAATTTTAATTATAGAAACTCTGAAGTTAATCATATATCCTTTTTATGGTATCCAGTCCTTGGGACAATGATTTCAATATTAATAGCCAATTTAACTGGTTTAGTTTTTGGTACAGTTAAATCAGAAGATGTTGATGTGAAATTAATAGCACCATTTTTAAGAAGATTTTACAAAAAGGAACCCAAAATAAACGAATTAGATGAAGTGAATAATTTATTGAAAAAATAAATTCTAATTTACCACCTTTATTATTTTAAATTTGTATAAAGTTTTATAATGTATAATTTTTTTAAAATAAATTAAATAAAACTAACGTTTTACTTTCACTTTTATTATCCTTTAAAGTTGATAATAGCTAAAATTAAATAAAATCGTTACAGTAGGAATATTTATGCCAACCTAATTATTTTTAAAATTAGTACAATATTGTGATTAATTTAATCGCTTTATTTGTTTTATTTGTGACATTAACGCAGAGATTAGACTGGATAGTAAACTGGATAGTAACCTGATCATTGTATGTGTTTTTTATCTGTGTTTGTAAGAAGATAGTTGATTGAGTGTCTTTTTATTATCCTGATTTCTATCAAGATTTTTATCATGTTTAATTTTTTTTTTTTTTTTTTTTAGTACAGTGATAAAAAAAAACAAGGCATACAATTTTTAATTTTGTATTGTTAAAGTAAAAAAAAAATATTTGTTCTTTTTTCCTGACTGTGACTATCCAGTCAACTACCTTCTCAACTGTCTTGATTTAAATCCTGCTAGTAGAGAAGATAGTAAATTGACAATTAATAAAGTAATAAAATTTCACCAATACATTCAACTACTATCTTCGTCAAGATAGTAAAAAAATCCAGTCTAACCTGGGGGTAAGATCTATCATTATATCAGCTGGAAACTTTTTTACAGGCTTGTGTGTCTGTGGATTCAACCGCTGGATACAAATCTAATTGTGGAAAAATTTTTTTCCCACTGTTTTTAGGTCTTGAAGTAAGGCTGAACCATTTATTCTATTTGAAAGGCGATTGTAATTAATCAGAACGAAACAACAGTAAAAAATAAACATTTCGTAGATGTAAAATCAGACTGAAATCGATCCTCTGGTGATGAAAGCAGGTGCAATGCACCGCCTAATTATCTGCAATGGATCTTCGGTAAATTATGGAAGAAAATGTTATTAAAAAAATTTATTATTTGAATTATAAATCATTTTATATCAATTTTAAATCAATCAAAAATTTATTAAAATATTTTGTTATATTCCTTAAAAATAATAAGGACAAATTTTATAAAAACTTTTATACAAACTTTTTTTTTATAAAAATTTTGTCTAGAAACTTAATTTAAAGAAGAGTGACCTAAATCTTTGAAGTGACGACGAATAAATATTAAAAAAAATGATGAAAACAAGAAATCGCAAAGCTACGCTGGAATTACTTTCAATCCCGAAATATCAGACTGAAAAATTTATGCCACCAAAACCAAAGCAAGTGCACGACCAATTTGAAAATTATGCTGCAGCGCCACAAAGGGGCACATTAAATATCAAACAGGGAATATATTCAAGCAATAAAGTAATCCAAACTCTGGATGCAAAGTTCAAACAAAGGGAAATTCCGGCATTAGATATTCAGAAGAATCATAAAATTTTTATCAAAAATGAATCTGATACAAATCTAAAAACTGAAATAATAGAAGAAGTACCGAGAATGGTTCAATTGCAACAAAAAACGAAGAAGAAACATAAATATTCCATTCATAAGCGACGCAGCGACGAAGGTAGTAAACAAATTAATATACGACTGAATAATGAGCCGTCATCATACATGTCTCAGAATAATGAAATAAGGGATATTGATTTTGAAGGCGAAATCGAATCTTACTTCGAAGTGCTAAAAAACTCAATAAGTGGAATTATTGAAGTTAGTATTTAGTTAAAATGTCAAATGTTATATGTCAAATGTAATTATACTGACTTTATCAGAATAGACAAACATTGTAATTTAAAAAAAAAATTAGATCAACATTTTTCCGTTTGTTTTCAAAGTTTTCGTAATTAGTGAAATAATTTTTTTCATTATTATGTACTCAATTATTTCCCGATATATTTAATTTATTACATTTTATTATATTTTATTGCAGGAAAAATTAAAATCAACTTTAAATCCATTTATGGAATCTATTGGTCAACGTTTCAATGATCTAAGTGTTGAGCTTAAGAATCAAGATAATAATGCATTGAAAACTTCCAAGGAAATAAATTCTAGTAAGTTATACATTTTTTTTCATTCAAAATTAATTTTATTAATCATTAGAATTCTAATTGCATCTTATACTGAGTATTAATTAATTGTTAGCAAATTTTATAAATAAAAATGAAAATTCTCTGTTTCTCTGTTCTCTGTTCTCTGTCCTGTGTCCTCAATCACGCCTAAACCGCTGGACCGATTTGGCTGAAATTTTGAACTTAAGTATCATTGGGGCCCGGGATGGTTATAGGGTACTAGAAATTTTGATCCGAGGGTACTAGAAATTTTGATCCTTAGAAGCCGGTTTTGAAATTTAGGTATATTCCAATAAAATATAGTAGCCTAGCACCCGAAAAACCTATTTAAAAAACTGGATGTTGAGAGGCCCCCAACCGTTGTGCCAGGGCTCAATTGGGGGGGCTATATAACAAATTTCGAAATTTTGAAATTTTGAGGTTAAGTAGCATTGGGACCCGAGATGGTTGTAGGGTACTAGAAATTTTGATCCGTGGCCCTGGCGGCGGGTCTACCTTAGAAGCCGGTTTTGAAATTTAGGTATATTCCAATAAAATATAGTAGCGTTGAACCCGAAAAGCCTATTTAAAACCTGGATGTTGAGAGGATTCCAACCGTTGTGCCAGGGCTCAATTGGGGGGCTATACAACAAATTTGGAAATTTTGGAATTTTAAAAATATGGAGCCTAGAGACCCGAGATGGTTATAGGGTACTAGCAGTTTTCGAATCGACTATTTGGAAGTCTGGATGTGTTAAGGCACCGGGGAAGTGGCTATTTTACAAATTTTGAAATTCTTTTTTTTTTAGTGCACAAAATCTGAATTAAAGTGTTTTGACATTAATTTAAGTTTGGGACTACCGTGCGAAGCCGGGTATTTCGACTAGTTATATATAAAATTAAGAAACACAACTCATAAAAACAAAATTTTTAATATTTTTTATCTTTTGTCACCGACTATAAATTTTTTTTGTCATCATTTATTTACCTTCCTTTTGTTTTAACTTTTCAAATATAAATATAATATTATAGAAATTTGTCAATACGGCGAACATCACTCGAGACATCTTCATTATCTATGCATGCGATCAGAATACGAAAAATTAGCTCAAATTAGCTTTATTAATAATAATAATAATAAAGAGGTTTTGAATAATTTATCACAATCTAAGCTAAACGATTCTCCAATTAGTAAGTGTTCTTGCAGTGATATCAAACCAAATGTTATGAACGGTAATAAACAAATATCGCAATCAAAAGCTAATGATGAACAAAATTCTGAAATAAACAACACAGAGCAAACTTTAAACAATAATAACCAACAGACGGAAAATCAAATGTCCATATCATATTTATTAGGCGAATTAAAAAAACGAAACTCAACAACAACAGATGGAAATTTACAAGCACCACCTTCAACACCCTTTATTCAAAACAATAATTTGGTAAATCCGGTTAATCAAGTTAATGTATCTACAAAATCCTCAGAACTAGGATTGAAAGAAATTTTAGCAACTATACAGCAATATTATCCACCTACATCGGATGGTCACAGTGGCGATGATTTAAGTAGAAGTTTTTCTAAATTGCATATGGGAAATGGAGATTATAATGATTCTGATGAAGATGACGAATTTTCTGATGAAAACACACAATGAGCTGATAAAGATAGTAAATAATTAAAAAAAAAAACAAAAAATAGATACAGAAATATTTCAATTTTATAAAATATAAATTTTATTTTAGAGCAATATCTTATACAATTAAAAACTGAAAATCTGAAATAAAAAAAAAATTTTTGAAAACTGAAAATCTGAAATAAAAAAACAATTTTTGAACGAAAAAGTAAATAGCACTTCAACAATTTAGGTCATGTAGATGTGTTGCGAAAAATAGTTGTTGAATTCACAAAAGGATTATGTTCTAACCTTTCTTTTTTAGATTTTTTTCTAGTAATTATTTTTAGAAATTTTTGTTTTGGAGATTATATATTAAAATAGAATTTCCCCAACACAAAATCAAGATTCGATTGATATTACGATCTTTTGATGTAATAAAATCAAAACCGACAAACAAATTAACGTAATATTGTTAATAACCTGTTCGCATTCAAACTTAAAAATCCAATAATTATACGGAATTACGAATGCAGTTCGCATTACAATTACATAAAGTTGAATGTTAGTGGATAATTTATTGTTAATTATTCCAGTTCATTTGCCTGAAATATTCCGGATAACAGCATTTGTTACAAATATTACGCTACTGTGAGCGAGGTATTATGGTTCGGCTCGCTTCATTATCTAAACATTTTTGATTACCGGCAATTTATATTTTTTTCGGTTCGGTAAAACTAATCTAATGTTTTAATACAATATTTTTTGAATATATAATAACATAGTTTATACTTACAATCGTACTTGAATTATAGGTATACAGTATACATAAATTAACATGAATTTCTCTTAAAAGAAATAATAAATAAAATACATGGAAAAAAAAAGTATAAAACTACGACAACGTAATTGTTTTTATATATACTTTCTATTTTGAAATATTTTGTCATTGTGCCAAGAATGTTTGTTTATAGTGCAAGAAATTATAAGACAAGAGTATTAATTTAATTTCTTTTTTTCATATTCGCAATATAAAAGAAATATTGTGATAGATGATGTTTATTAGACAACAACAACATGTTGTGTTACATATATATACATATTTTGTATATAAAATATTTGTCTGACCTAATTTATGAAAATTTAATTTACAATTTCTTCTTTTTTTTTTATTAAGCAATATAATTAACTCCTAGATTTGGAAATGATTTTTATCATTTATAAGATATTATGTATAGGTAAGTAAATTTATGTACTACGTATGTAAAAACAAAAGTCATAAAATAAAATTCAACAAAGAAGGAAGAAATTATAAATTTTTGAATATGAAAATAATTCACTTTTTCTTAATTATTAATAACCATAGTAATGGTACCAAACAGCAATATTATAAATGAGAATATATCAAATGAATGATCAGGTATTATTTATATGTCTTCATAGAAATGAAGACTACAAGATGTATTATTGCTGGTAGTTTAGAAGTCAACTTGTCTTTTATCTTTCAAATTATTTTAGAGTATTTACTCACATACAGGCTTAGGCATAAAAATAAATACTTTTCAAATTTACAGGCTCTCGTAGTTACTCTTAGTTACAAAAGAAAAGAACATACAGGAACAGGACTATCATAATTTAAAAAAAAAAAAATATATATTCAGTATGAAAACGTTCTTTTACTATATGAAAAAAAATTAAGCAAAAACTATTAACCCTGAGCGCGAACAGCACCCATTAAGTATTAAAAAAAATATTAAATTTTCCAATAAAATAATTCATGTCACAAAGGGAGAGGTCGTTAAATAATTTAACTTTAAAGTTTTCACTTCTGTTGTTATTTATTCTCTTTCTTTATTTTCTTATTTTGAAATACAAACCGAAATCCTAGTTATTTTAATATATAACACTATATAGATATAGATAACTATGCTGAACTCTTAAATGCTAAACTCATTTCCATATACATAAAAATATTTTTCCATCTTTTTCTATAGACTGGTAGCATCAGTATGGATTAGAACTTTATCCAGGGCCCTAATTATATAAATATAAAAATAGATAGAACGACTAAATTACGTCCTACGTACCATTGAATTTATATCAAAAGCATCGAATTGCGTCATTTGCATAATTATTAATATTTTTAATAATTTCTATTGATTAGAACAAGTTAATTCTGATTAAAATTAAGAAGTAGGTATTACTTATAAGAACTGTAGAACTTGCAATTTACAAAAGAAGATTAAAATTCGTATTAGTTATCGGTTATAGAAAGTTAACGTTCTTATTGAATATTGATAGAATTGTTTTCATCGAATGCTTGAAAAATTACCCACAGTATAAATTAAAATAATTTTATTGGACAAAAGATTATTGTTGGAAAATAAAATGAAAATTCTTTTGAAATATTTATTTATGCTGCAATAATGCACAAAATAGCTTCTTTAATTTATGGATACTTCAGTTTCATTTCAATGAAAGCAACATTTTACAAAATTGATTTTTCTTTAAAGCTTTGTGACGTATCCAAGTGTATTTATTTTAAATATATTATGTGATATACATACTATGAGGTATAATAATAAAAGTTAAATAAAATCATAGTAAATCTATAAAAAAAATCATAATTTCAGCATGATAATGTAAATGGAAAAATTGCTTGAACAAAATAAGGAACACCTGTTAGAATCAAGCTTTTCAAAGTTTTTATGAGATATTTAATTCAAACTTTATAACATCTCCTTCAATTGAAAATTAATGATGTAACTGTAAATGGAGTAGTTATTTTTACTAATTTATTTTTACTAGTAATGTGCAGTAGTCGGATCTTGTTGATGTTGTTAAAACATTATAGCAGCTTGTCACTATTATTGTTCACTTATTTTCATTTACATATTCAAAATATATGGCAATAGAAACAAATAGCATTGTACACCTATTTTATAAAGTAAAGTATCTGCCATAGAAAATATAATTCGTCCCGCCAAAAAATCTATGTTTTTTTACTCAAAATCTATCATTGTGTTGAATAAAAATGATCAGGGATGGGATGGTTGCTTTTTTAAAAGTTACGAAATAAAACAAGACTTTTAATTTTATAAACTCATCACAGACAACATTTTATTTCTATTTTTTCTAATTTTTACATTTTTATTAAAAAAATTTAAAATGAAATATATGCGCACACGTATGAAAAAATGAATTAAATAAATTTTATTGAAATTTTCACAACATTTGAAAGAACGTTTGTAAGAAGGGAAGCTAATTTACTTACTAAATTATTTTCTGTCACATGTAAATCGAAATTTTCAGCAAACTTATCCTATAATATTTTAATATAATTAAGAAAGTTTTGAGGAGGAACTGTTAATTTACATTTTTCAAACATTTTCCATAATTTTTGGTTTCCATGACAATGAATCAAATCTTTTAACAGATTTTATCCAAAATATCGCTCTGAAACCATAAATATAAGTAAATTTTTAAGAATTTGACAACAATTAATTAAAGAAGATAATAAAAATATCACCAAAATGCTGCTAAAGCAGATGACAATAATATTTATTATCAATTTCACTAAAATAAAAAATTAGTCAACGTTTTGGGTATTTTAAAAATTGTTTTATTTTTAGATTTGCATCCTTCGGAAATGCATTTATTTTTTCCCATTTTTCACTTTTTTTTTTTTTTCTAATTTTTTTCACGGTTTTTTTCATAAAAAAATTGGTAAAAGTTAATTTAAATTATTATTTTAATTTTTCACATTTAAATCACTAGCGGTTGAAATTCAAATTAGCTTTAAGTTAAAAAAAAAATTCTCACATCCTTAAAATCGAAAAATTAAAGCAAAACAAAAATCATATGATTTTTATTTATTAGTATTGAGTATTTAAGGGAAACTATGACGCGATTAAGGCCAAATAAATGTAAACAATGCATTTATTTTATAAAAGAACCAGGTGACTATTATAATTTTTTGTATTTACAAAAAATTAAAAAAAATTAAAATATAAGTAATTTTACGGTTTTTAAAAATTTTAAAAATAAGAAAATAGTTTTAAGTCGAAAATAAAACGAAATGAACTCACTTTGTTCTTAAAAAAGTACTTAATTTTGGATTTTAAAAACACCTGCGAAAAAAACTTAAGTAAAAGGAATCAGAAAGGCACCTTGTAAGAGGGAGGTGAATTTTTTTTTTTTTTTGCATAGAAATTTTCGTTATTCCTTGTTACTCTACTATAGAAATATGTTTACTCTGCATACTGTCTTTTTCAATTAACATGTGAACGGAGTTTGAAATTAAATTAAATTTGAACATTAACAATAATAATAAAATAAGTGCTTTTTTCAACTTGATTCCTATTTGAAGAATATTTGTTGCTTAATTCTTTGCAAAATGCATCTTAATTTATTAACTACAAGTATCATATGTTCTTCGAAATAAAAAAAAAATTGAATTTCTTTGACAAAATATTTACATTTATTTGAAGCGGAAAAAAATAGATTTCAATCTAGAGAAGAACTTTACTTTTCTTCATTTAAAACATTATTGTAATTTTTTTTTTGTATTCAATATACATACTTTATTCTTGTCAAAATATCTAGAAATTTATATAAATGTAATTTATATTGGTTTTTCTTCTAGAGAAATAGTTTTATATGTTACCAAGAGATATTCACATTTATGTTTTTTCTTCTTCAGTTTTATTATATTTAATAGATTGTAAAATGGAAATTATTTATTCTATGTATACAAAAACATTGGAATCATTTGAGAGAAAATCTTAAGAATTTCTTAGTTTACTTTTAGTTGTATAATAGTTTTTCATTATGCCACCATTAAATTTTCAAATAAACCCATTTACCTATTTAAAAAATAAAATTCATTATTATAGGACTATTATCATTTAATGATTGACATAATGTTTATGTTTCTAAATTCTATATGCTCTAAAATCTAAATATTAAAATATTAAAACATATTGACAGTATATACAGTTGATATCGCCATTAAATTAGTTATTATATAATGAAAATAAGCAAATAATAATTTGTTTTTTACAATAGAAATGAAAAACAAAAATTATTTTTTCTCTTGTTCAAGGTTTTCTTTATTATTTTTAACATTAAAAACTTTTAAATTACTTTTAATTAAAAAAAAAAAATCAATAAAATGACTGGATCAAAAAAAAAAGTTAAGAGTGTAATACAAGTACAAACGTAATACTATTTTATTTAATACTCAAAGATAGCTGATTCAACTTTGAATAGAAAATTGGTGAAAAAATAAGCGAATCAGATAATTAGAAATTTTAACTGCTTTAGTCATTCAACATTTGTCTATCAGTTAATTAAATATAATAAATTCGATTGTAAAAGTTAGAAAAATATTTAAATAAAAATTCACACAGACACAACTCTAACAAAAACTACACCAACTAACAAACTAAAAACTAAGAATTAACTTTAAAAAAAAAAAATTTCTGCAAGGGTTCAGTTTGAGGGGACAACAGGAACATAATGCTAAATGAACTTATTAACCAATAATCTTTGAAATGATTCAAATAAATTTTACGACGTAATTACATTATTTTTGTAATCCAGTGAAATTTAGATTTTTATATGCATTGAAAAAGAAGTAAAATTCTAAAAGATAATAAATATGTAGGTATATATATAAAAATAAATTATTTCATTATTGCATCAAAATTTATTGATGGTACTGTGAGATTATAACAAAAAATTTTACTCAAAATTAGGCAATTAAATTCATAATAAACATTGAACAATAAAATTATGTTTGATTTATAAAATTTCAATAATTATGAATTCACAATGATTTATTCTATACTAAGTGAATGTTTTAATGTATAATTTTAATGTGCAGTTTACGATGCATCCACGAATATGGTGTGAATTTGATTTTAAAAGCGCCTTAATAATGAATAAATATGTACGCACATAATATATTTTTACTTAATTGTTTTTTTTTATCTCCACACAGTATATGTATATTATAATGATAAATTTTTGAATATTTCTAGAAATCGAAGAACAGTTAGTGCTAAGTTTTATTATTATCAAAAAAAAAAAAAAAATCACATAAGTTATCTTAAATATCAAACTTATAAAAAAAAAAATAAACTTATTATTAAATAATATAATATTGAAATAAATGGAAATATTTTAGTTGTAAGGGATAATATAATAAAAAATAAATAATCCTAATCTTTATAAATATAAGACAAAATTGTAAAAATATTAATATTGAATAAAACAAATTAAATTAATTCTAGAAATCGATTGGCGACACTATATTGCTCCGTGAACCTTTTTGTGACAAAAGAAAAGCTACAAATAATTAATATGGAAAATTTTCTGCATTTGCTTATTAATAATGTAATTAATTCATTTTCGACCAAAATATTTTTTTTGCAGAAACAATAATTCTGTTTATTTTTCAGAGAATGAAAAATATTTGGTCAAAAAAGAGTTTCCCTTGCCTTAAAATTATGTTTAGAATTTATATTTTGGTAAATAATTTCCTTAATTTTTTTGTTTGTTTTGTAGATTCTTTGACTGAAACAGAATTAAAATGATGACTTTAATTTACTGGAACAAAAAAAAAAACAATATATAAAAAAAGGGAAAAATAAAAATAAAAAAAAAGAAAAAAAATAAAAAAAAAAGCAACATTAAGTTAATTGTGGCAAAAATATATATGATTACGGTAAACGTTAGCATGAATAAAATTGATTTTGGTAAAATATATATTATTACAGTAAACGCTAACGTGAGGTTGCCACAACCATATAAGTTGATTTCGACAACCATCAAATTTCTATTGTTGCATATTACTATTACGGTAATAGATCTCTTCTCTCAGTGTATGAGTCATTATTGAATATAAAGAGCAAAAATACCTATACGCTAAGACATTGAAAATATATATAATAATTACTATAATTTTAATTTTCAATGTATATAAGTTTCTTTTAAATTCAAGTTGAATTGAAGCTGAAAAAACTCAAAAATATACTTAGAATAAAAAATTTTAGTTATTTTATATAAATTTTATTATAGTACTTTAATTTACTTGTTAATTTAAGTATTATTTCTTTTTTAAGTTCAACATTATAATAAAATTTTAATAGATATTTGGAAAACAAATAACGCACAAAGTAAATTTAATTTAATTATTTAGCTCAGTGTACACGGAGTTACTAAAAAAAACACACGTTAGTGAGTGACTGAAATTACTGATCGATTACAAACTCATTAATTTTTCTCCACATCTTTGTCCACTTATTGTACACATATTTATTGTTGTTCATCAAACAACAAATAAAATATCATAACTCGTTACTGAGTGGTTAGTTACACTAGTTGCGCCTTCGGCAGTTTTCGATTTAATTAAATAAAATAAAATAAAATTACATGGTTTGAAATTAATCGTGGACTGATTTGAGATTTGCGTCAATAATCAGTTTCATTTGAGTAGCTGTATGTGCACTGGGACCAAATTAAAAATTTTGAAGATTCAATTTATTAACAGAACAAAACTATTTTATTTTTTTAATATTCAAAAAAAAATCTTCTTTGAATTCGCATTTACATAATATGTATGTGCAAGTACAGCATAAAATCTTAAATTTAAAATATATAAAGATAATTTTATTGTATACCTAAAATTGAATAAAATTATATAAATATTCATAACAAAACATAATAAAATTTAATATATTGGCACAGTTTAGACTTTAGTGTTTCATCAAAAATAAAATCAAAATTTAAATTATTTCACGAGTAAAATAAGAAATTCTGCCTTCGCTTGTAAAAGTCAATTATGGTCTGTACCAATCATGAATTATGTATTTTCAAAATTATTTACTTGATTACTAATAAGGATTTCTTGTTTGGGTAAAAATATTTTAATTTCTTTTTAGGCCTTACTATTTACAAAAAAATATTCTATGTACACGCAGTTCTAAATTCTGTACGTATGTATTTACATAAAAATCAATTAAGTTTACTGCACTGCATCAGAATTAAATGTATACTTTCTCTTTTCTACTTAAAATGTTAATGGTAAATTCTACAGAGATAATGTGAATGTGAAAACTATTACACTCACCATAATATATGAATATTGAACAAATAATATATTCATAAAACTAACTACAGAATCACTGTTAGTAATATATGATTATATTTTTATTTACACCTTACTAAATGTAGATATAGATTAACATTTTTAATATGTCTAAACATTTCCACTTAGTTATAAGGTGGTTAAAAATTTAAAAATTATGTTCTTTTTATTTGGCTCGTAGATATTCAGTCCAATGATAAGAAATATTGATTACGACGTTCATAATCCATTCATAACCTTATTTTTGTTTCTGTCAAAAAATGTATCAAATTCACAATAAGTCCTTAAAAATCAATTTATTTTTGAACAATACCATACATTATATTTCTACAACTATATAATAAATTATTTTTGTTTAGCTTATATGTATGGTGGAAAATGAAAATGAATAAATAAATACATAAATTGTTATATACACAAAATTTCCATTTGTTATATTTTAGTTATTTTATTTTAACATATTAATCATCGAATTTTTTATTAACATACAACAATTCTTTATTTATCTTTCGATGAAAATACTTAAGTACTGTTGATAAGTCAATCAATAATGTGTAATTAAGTCAGTTGTTTCTCTTGAAGAAATCAAAAGTGCAGAATTGAGTAAAATATTTCTTTTGAATCTTGAAGCACGCAACAATTCTTTCTTTGTCTTTCGATGAAGATACTTGAGGACTTTTGATAAGTCAATCAATAGTGTGGAATTAAGTCAGCTGTTTCTCTTCTAAATTTTCGACATTTTCAGATTCTTAGTTCTATTGAAATTATTATAACTTTGCTAAGCCTTTGAAATAATATATTTACATAATATAATGTTGGAAATAAAAAAAAAGTTAAAATGGTAAAAAATATAATTAATTTTTTGGAATAACTATATTTTTCTTTTTTAGTTTTAATTTTCTGTCAATCCTTCTATCCGTCTGTCGAAAAATATTTGTACCCTGCACTAACCATTATGTTTACATACAACCTAAACATTTCAGAGTCGTTTCTGGGAGCTTATTTCTTCGAAAATTATTCGCAAGCTCGATACAGTTAATTTACATGTAAGTACCATATTCAAGACTCCAGAAATATCATCAATAAATACTAAAATACAGTAACAGTCTTTTTCTATATTAGTTTATTTACAAAATTAATTAATTTTAATTCAACTTTGGCAATTTTTTTTATAGCTACATATATTTAATTCTAATTTAATAATATACATTATAGTTCTTATTCAAATTGACATTTTAAAAGTATATAAGTATTATCGCTTAATAACAACATGAACGAGAAATTTTCTAATATTGAAGATAAGTTGGGAATATTTGTGATTTTAGTTGTAATTAAATAGTTACGAAAAGAGTTTTCTTGAAATAATCTAACAATAAATAATTTAGGGTTCACCTAATTTGATAGTCGCAATTTCTGGAAAATAGTGTGATCGTATGAACGTGAATTTGAGAGTCAAACTATGAATTCGTCAACCAATTTGTTCCTAAGCAATTTGATCGTCAAAGAATATTTAGACACACAATTTGATAGCATCTCAATTTTAACGTTACAATTGTAATATAGTTTGATTGATATACCTCTAAGCTCTTTCCACAGCAAATCAATTAAAATTAGCTTTTCTTTATTCATTCAGAATAACATTTTTTATGTCGTTCATCCAGCAAAGAATTCAATATAAAATTTTAGTTATGTGGTTAAACAAAATACAAGATATTTTTAAAATATGGCAAGTAGATGTCATGTAACATCAATAATATCTAAAAGATAAACAAAAGTATCTGATTTTTTTTATTCTACAAAGCAAAATCAGCAAACACAGTTCGAACACATTCCGGACACATAATTTTCATTAAATATTAGAGAATATTAATTCAATAAATTCACTTTTTTAATATATGTGGGTAAGGTACCTATGTATGAATTAGAAGACAAAAAATGTTAAATATTTTTATGTTTTTAATGCAAGGTTATGTATAAACCTAATTTTTGAAAAAATCTATATTTCTTAATGCAAATTATTATTATTAGTTATATTTTTTAAAATCTAATTATAATTAATAAATTAATAAATTAATACCGTATTAATGTATGCATTATAATATATATATTTAATAAATCTAAATCTATTCTAACAAAAATTACCATCATACTTCAGACATTGCCAAAATACATTTTGGTCTCTCAACAATGACAACACGTGCAGCTGGTCTTATGCAATTATTATTAGATCTTCGAGATGAAGTTGTTAATGATGTTGTTAATGTTCTCATTGAATCACAGCTATTATGTAAACGATTTTCTCCAATTGCGTTTGCACATCGATGATGGTGATGATGATGATGATTTATTGAAGTTCTTCCGTGTCCTTTTGATCCACAACAACAAAGAAACCATCGAAATGGGGGTATTCGTCTGGAAGAAGAAAATATTTTAAAATTATTAGGTTTTATATTATAGTTTATTATGCCTCCTTTTTATTTAACGACATTATTCAGTTAAAAATACTTAATTATTTTTTAATCTACTAAAATCGAATTCTTACCTCAAAGTGCGGCATATCTGAGTTGAAAATAAACAATAAATTAATGGATTTGCTGCCGAATTCAACGGAGCCAAACTTTGTATAAATGTAGCTATAGCTATATTTGTTTGAGTTCGAGGTATTTGGCCATAAACTTGTAACAAATCAAATATTATATAAGGTGACCAACAAACTACAAATACAATTACAATTACAAATGTCATTTTTACTGTTTTTACTTTAGCTCGTGGTATGATTCCACGTGATGATGCTCTGCGTGCTGCGGCATTTCGCTCTGTTTAAAAATGAAACAAACAAGAACGAAGGAAATTAAATTAAACTTATCAGGCGAATAATATCTTAATATGGTAAAACAGTCTGCCGAAAAGATCGTCCTTCCATCCCAAAAACAATCTAGAACATTTCTATTATAATTAATCTTTAAGTGCGTGGAAAGCTGAATAATTATTAATAATTAATTTGTATGTAATACTAAATTATAATTCAACATGTTCTAGATTAGAGGAACAGTGCTTGTCAAATTGAGGTTTACTTGAGCAAATATTTTTAATATATTAATTCGGTTTTAATTTTTACCTGTTGCTATAAATAAAGATCCTTTAACCCATATAGTTCTCACTATGATAGCATAACAAGCTGATATTATTAATGCCGGAAAGACTAATAATGTAAGCGATACTAATGTCATGTAAATCTGCCAACGCCATGCATCACCTAAATCAATCCAGCATTGTATTTGACCTTCTATTGATCGTTCTTCAAATAAAAATAACATTGGTGCAGAAAACAATGCACTCACAACCCAGGCACTTATCACCAGAATACGAGCTCTTTTCCCTTAAAAAAAAAAGAAGAAAACCCAGTCAATTTCAAAATCATAACTAAGATTATTCAAGTTCATACAATGAAAATTATTCCTCACTAAAAAACTGACTACTTTATAACTTAATTATTAGAAAATATAATATAAATCTAATTCATATGTATGTTTGAAGTGCGATGAATCAAAAAAAGTTAATAAAAATAAAAGTAAAAGTTGTGGCGGCTTAAATATTTGAATTTTTTCAGAGCCAAACAAAAGTTGTTTATTTAAACCGATTTAATTTTAAATCTTACTTATAAATTGTAAAATAAATAGTTTGATTTAATAGAAAATTATCTCCCTATGTTATAAAACAAGTAGCAAAATCCACTAAAGCTAGATTTGGAATCTACATAATTTCTACATTCAAAATAATAAAAAAAAAACAAATAAGTTTGAAATATTTTTTATAAAGCCACTTACAGGAACCAGAAAAATTCATGGGATGTGTTATCGCATCATATCGATCTATACTCAATGCCACCAATACATATGTCGAACCATATGTAACACATACTTGTGACGATCTTATTATTTTACAGGCCAAATTTCCAGCACGCCAAGATACCGTAATTCTCCACACGATATCTGTCAGTACATTTAATAGGCCAACAAATAGATCTAAAAATAAAATTATCAACATAATTATCAAAATAATTTTTTAATCAAATATTCAGAAAATTTTAATTTTTACCTGCAAATGCTAATTGTTTAATGAAAAAATTCATCCTTGATTTACGATTTTTATTCATAAACATTGTCACCAAAACAGCTAAATTTCCTAATACTATGACCGCAAACAAACCACATAGAAATGACAATTGTTCTGTCTGAAATAAATAAAAATTAGAATTGATTATACAAACGGATATTGGAAAAAAAAATTGATGAGATTTTTTGTTGGTTTTTTTTTTAAATGTTTTAAAATTTAAATGCTTTAAAGTCACTTGAGAATTCCAATGATATATAAATCCATTTTAACTTCACAAAAACGTTTGGATAAATTTGTGGGTTATTTTTGAAAACAAAAATAAAAAATATATTGGTAGGCACAAACAAACTGCTACACGTCACATGTAATTACATTTATAATACGCACTATACAAATGCACATAATAATTGTTACATTGCGGTAACCATGAACATGTCCTTAATTTAATTTTTTTTTAATGCAAGATTTAAAATATGATATTTTCTCTACAAATCCTTCTAGTTAATAGTTTCACTATAATATTATGGGTTAAAGTATTTCTATAGTATAGTTAACTACATTAAAAAATTCTGTGATTTCATAATTCATTTACATGAATGACATATTTTTCATTCACAAAAGTTCAATCAATCTTTAAAAATATATACAAATTTATATTTATTATACATTTATTTATAATTATTAAAATAATTTTCTTTTTTAAAATAATTTATATTTAGAATATTTACTAATTTGATTTTTGATTAATTTTCAGAACAGGAAATTAACTAAATTGTAATTGCTATTTATAATACATATATGTAATGTAAGTATATTTTATATGGAATTAAAAACTTAAATTAGCAAGAAATAATTGACGTTTTTGATGTTCCAAAATAACATATATAAAAGCTTATTGTAAACTTGTAAATGTAAAATTATTGTAAAAAGCGAATAAAATTTGAATAGTTGATTTAAATTGAAATTTAGACATTTTTTATTAAACTCATTTTCAAATATAATTTTAAATTTAATTTTATAAAATTTATTTGAATTTAAGAAAACTCAGGCCAACAAAAATATAGTTTTCAATCTACAATACAATAATTAAATTTCTATGTTTTTTTTTTATAAGAATTTAATAATTTAAAATTTATAGCATGTAATTAGTAGTTGTGAAAAAATTAATCTAAATTTTGAATATAATATTTAGTTTTTCAATAGACTCATAAATTTATTTCATTTTTTTTTTATAATTGAATCATTTATACAATAAGAGAGCCGCTTTTGTTTACACTATTTTGTAAAGTATATAAATATAAACAAATAAAATATAGATGCTTCTGAACAATAATTTTTGTAAAAATTTATAATATAAAAATTCTTCACATATTATTTTATTTTAATGTTAATATTTTTTTTATAGATTCATTTATTTTCAATAATTGATTGATTTTATTACAGAGATCGAAATTTTAATAGTACTTATATTTTATTTATTTTTCATTTACAATTATTAGACTATTTTATCTTAAATTTTATGTTTTCCTCATTCCTAATGATAATGCTTTATTTTATTAAATTTATATTCGTTTCATAGCAACTTGTAGAAAACTCAACGTTGTGGTAGATTTATATATGTTCAATTCAACCATTATCATTAAAGCCATAATTCGAAAAAAGAAATACCACAAAACCATCCCAAAATTATTAACTAAAAACTTCAATAAAGTAGGTATATGTGTGATAACATGTATATTGTAAATATTATTATGTTTTCTGCTTTCTGAACATAGTTAAAAATAAAAATGTACATACATATATAATTTAGTTTATAAATATTATTTTTACAAATAGAAAAATAATGTATTTCCAAATGGACAAATAAGTTGCACAAGAATAAAAAAATATTTATTGATTTTTTTTTTTTTGTTATTTTGCTTGGATTATTTGTCGTTTTATTTTATTTATTTTTTTGCACAAACTCTGCCAATAAAATCCTCTACCAACAGAAATTTCTAATAAAAATAATTTTCTTTACAAGGATACAGTTTCAAAGCGAAAAAAAAAAAAAAAATTAAAAAACAATACTTGAAATTCATTTAATAAGTACACAATAATGTTTCACTTTTTATCGACAGCATAAAAAAAAAAAAAAGAAGGAAAATCCATTTAAAATAACATCAAAAAACGCCATTAGGGACACAACACGAATTGTTTTTAATGAATCTGTTTTTTCTTTTTTTTTTTCCTTTTTCCTTTAAATCCTTTCTGAGAAATTTTTCCAATAAAACAAAGAACAAGAGCAAAAAACCACATTTTCACCTTTTTTTCTTTTTTTTTTTTTTAAATTTGAATAATTTTTAATTAAAGATTTTTAATTATATCAATTAGTGGTTTAAGTTTTGGTAATTCTTGAGAAGAGTAAACTTCGAAGACACGCTTAAGGTAAAATTTTTAGATTTGTTTAAAGTTTGTTTTCTTCTCTTTTTGAGAAAAAGAAAAGTTTTAAGATGGATTCAAGGATTGTTTTTTTAGATTTTAAAAAGACAAATTTGAAACCCAATGTGAAAGACAAATTTGAAACCCAATGAATGACATTTGTTACAACAAATGTTTCCTGTAGCTTTTAAGCATCAAAAAATCCTTCAATTAAAAATTATTTTGGTTAAAACTGTTTTTTTTTATCAGGTTAGCCAATATGAGGTAAATTAAATTTTTTTAATCAGAACTAAAATCAAGCATATAGGTGTAAGTGGAAAATTTATCCAATTTGAAACTGTTACAGGTATCGATCATCGTTTTCAATGTGGTTAATATTAGTAGTTTGTATTTGAATATGTAGTTCTAAAATCTGTACATATAATCAAAAATAGAATAAAATTAAGCGTAAAAGCATAACTGAAATGATAAATAAATATTTTCCCCATAAGTACATTAAGAAGAGAATCAATAAAAAATTGTTTATCAAATAATATGACGTTATAAATGATTGTTAATGTCCATTAGATAATTTTATACATACATACGTAACATAATTACATAATCTTATATTTAATACAATATTATGCTATTTATACATAATAGCAATAATGTGATATTATGAAATATTTTGTTCATTTATGATTTTAAAAGTAGGTCACAGGAAGGTCACAGGACTCGGTCCACGTTAAACTTTAAAAAAAAAAGAAGAGGAAACTAAAATCATCACTTTGTCTTCCACATTAAAATGTAGCTAATACAAAAAATTTAATATTAATAAAGGAAAAATATTTCCATTTTAAAAGAAATAACACTTGAACAAAAGGGCACCAAAAATTAATTTTTTGCCCTTTGGAAATATTAGCTTTTTAATTTGTTTCATTTTTATTAGTGTTCTATTTAATTTCGCTAAAAACTAAGATATAATTGAGTTCAATCGACATTAGAGATAAGTCACTTTGACGCTATATCTTCTTACTTTTTAAGCCAATTTTTGGAGATGCTTAATATATTTTCCGATATATATTTTGTCTAAAACTTCAGAGGAATCATTAATCAATCGACAACAAAATTTTTACATCAGGAAATGTTCATATTCCTTTTTTGATATCTTTCTACGTCAATATTTTAATTTTTTTTTGTTTATACAGAAGAACTTTTTAAGCTTATAATATACACAATGTCTCACGTATCCATTATGATTTTGACACATATTTTCTAGTTTAAGCATTTATCAAAATACAGAAAAATAAAATACTAAAACATTAAATTTTATTTTACACAAAATCAAAACAAAATCATTAATAAATAATAATCTTTACTAATTGTTAGATTGTTCATCACATCAACAAATTATATGAATCATCAATAAAATCAATTAATTCCCAAAAAACAGTGTAAATACAAATATGTACATACATATGTGTTCGTATAAACAAAATTAATTGTTGAAGTTTCTTCGTGTTCGCTAAATCATTGTTGTGCAAAAAAACAAAAATTATATCTGTCAGATTCAGACACCAACATTTTTATTCTCACACCTATAATCTCTTAACATTTATAAAACAAATAAATTATATTATGTATCTTTGGTCTTGTGTCAAAACTGACTAATTACAAATTCAACATTTTTATTGCAAAAAAAGTTATTACATCTTACATTTACTTTTTTTTTCATTAAGATATTAAGGCGACCAATTTCATGAAATATCAAAACTTTAGTTTACAAAAACTAATTTGTAGACATAAGCATCGAAAGATTTTAATTTCAGTTTGTAATATCAATCTTATTACACATAACTTTGATAATAGTTTTTTCTATATACCTTCTTAAAAAATATTTGATCAAAATAAATAGAAAACCAAAAAAACTACAGTGAAAAAGAAAAGTTTATATTCGTTTCAGCACTTTAAGAAATAAAATATTTTTACTGTTCAGAGAGTTTTGGCTTAATACGGACGATTTGTTATATATATATATATATATCTGTAACATTGATATAAAACAATAACTTTTGTTTTATTTGTACACATCATTAAATTGACTTCCCACAAAACAACAAGCAATTAATTGTTTTATATTTTGTAAACAAAATTTGGTTCAGATATTCATTTTATTTTGTTAAATTAAGGTAAAATTATTAAAATAAAACATTTTCCATTCCAGATATACATATATCTCTTCAGTTTGATTGTATTTCTACCTGCTACTGAACCGCTGTTTTTAAAATACAACAGCTCTACACAAAATTGAACATCAGTTCATAATTTTTTTTTAATTTTGTTTTAATTGTAGCTTTATCTATCCGAATTTCACAGAAATCGAAATTTAATTGCAGTTATTCTTTTACTACTTTGATAGGGCTTATAACAAAGCCGATGGAAAATTTCAAAATAAACTTAATTTTTGAGTTATATTTAGAAAAAAAAAATACCTACCTTCCTACAATGTATAAAAGTGTATGCAACATAACTAAATGGTATAGAAGAAAATAATAATGAGTCATATGAAAATAACTTGACTCGAATGATTATATATTATATCTCAACAAATACCTTATAATGAAAAACATTACTTCGATTGTTAATTTTATTTATAAACATTTTTACTCTAAATTATTTTATTATCATAAATGCAACATTTATGTAAACAACAAAAAAGTATAAAAACTAATGCCGCCATGGAAACTCTCTAAAATCTCAAAATAATCTCACTTATTTTTATGTGATTGAATTATCACGTAGCAATAATAATCCAAAGAACAATTCAAATGAAAAATATCAAGAAAAATAATATAGACAAACTCAAAATCATACAAATCTAAAAATGACAAACAAAAAATCACAATTTTTTTTTTAAAATCTCTATAAATTCACATTTATTATTGTGGTTATGACACTGAGCGGACGTCATATAGAGTCATATTTCTCTTTCAATATCCTGCATATTGTTTTTATTTCATATTATTTATATTGAGCTAATAAATATTATAATAAATAAGTTTATATATGTATAAAAAAAACTCAAATAGGGTTTAAGAAAAATAATTTTTATCTTTGAGCTACATAATATTCTCGTTTGCCAAAAAAATAATAATAAAATAAGTTTATAAAAATGTTTAAAAATAAAATCTTGAACATGTACTTATACAAAAGAAAATTATTCTATCTTATTATTTATGCACATATATGTTCAAAAGAAAAGAAAACAATCTTTTTGTTCTAATTTATTACATGTTAAGTAAAAAAAAAAAAAAAAGCTTAAGTTTTTTTCTGAAATTCATTTATGACCTCATAAAATTGTAAAAGAACATTATTAACTAAAATCCTCATTGCTGAGAAAAAATTAAAGTCTTTATACAAGAAAATGTTTTTACATTTTTATACAAATAAATCAAAAAAAAAAACTTTTTATATTTATAACTTTATTCCATTCAAATAAAAAAAATTATGGATTATAATCGATCGTTGTGCTCAATCTTGAATTACATGATTATACATACAAAGTTAATTAGAATAGGTCGCCAAAGGCAATATTCGGCTCATATAGTAAAATCCAAACAATTAGGTATATATATAAAAAGCGTCCAGCCTAACTAACTTGACTATATACAAAATTATATATAAATTAAATAAAAATTGCCTTAAGAAATTATCAGAAAAAAACCATTCTAATATAAACTAATTTAATTTCTACCTTAAAGTCTATAAGAGCGAACCTTTTCTTTTTTTTCTTTTTCTTTTATGATAAGACCGCCGCATGATTGAAAATAAAATGTCTATTACAAATTATATATATATTTATTATCCTTATTGACCTCAATAAAAATTTCTATGCAATCAAAATTTAATTGAAACATCATTTTTGTAATAATAAGAAAATTTGTAATTGAGTGTTTTTGTTAACCGAGATTGGAAAAAGTTCTTCAATATATAACTTCAATAATTTCAAAAAAAAAAAAATCCTTTTTCTCTGTCTTTGCCAACATAAATACAAAAAAATACCAAAAAATTAAATGCTTAAAGGCATTAAATTAAAAATAAAAAAATAAAATATAGAAAATAACAAAGAAATTTATTTCTTTAAGATAAAAATTTCAAAAATTTCATATTGTCCAAATAATTTTTATATAAATTTATTTTTTATTTTTTTTTCGTCGACGAAAATATAAAATTTAATATGTGTGTTTAAGGATACTTTTTATTGCAAATCCACCCTTAATTTTTACAGTTATTTTTATATTTTATTAGCTTCTTTTTTTTTCTCATTTTTCCCATAAATATAATACGAAAAAAGAAAAGGAAAATTTATTACAATCCTTTCGTTGTACAAAAAAAGCAAAAAAAAAATTAAATAATGTTAAAGAACACAAAAAAAAAAATAAAAAATAGTACCTACTAAAAATATTTGAGATGGAAAAAAAAAATCATTTCACAGACGATTTTTATTGTCTAAGAAATCAGATTATAAATCTTCTCATAAAGTGGAATTTAAAAAAAAAAAAAAAAAATAAAAAAAAAGGAAAAAAGTCCTTTAAATAATCTTTGTAATAATATTAAAAAATTATGTATCTTTTTTCAATATTTAAGAGATTAAAAATTAACAAAAAAATAAAATAAAAAATGAGCCCATTGGACAAAATAGGTCTGAAAGAGAGTCATGTATAATGACTAAACTGATTTATTTTTTTTTATCTCAGTTATGTATTTTAAGGTTGCGATCAATTTAATAGACAAGTTATCGTCCGGACTCGAAATTGGAGTAAAAATTTATTTTATCAAGTGCGTGACCGATAAATTGATCATAAAATTCATTTAACTCCGTTGTATATTTTATTTTCGAAAATACCAAGTTTAAACCACCAATTTTCTATTCGAGGTTTAAAACGAACTAGTTTCTTTTCTCACTCAGCTTTAAGAACATAAAAACCAGAGCTGCATCATATCAAATTCCTTTTATTTATTTATATTTTATTAATGCAAATATTTGTGCAAAAAATTTATTGAAAATTTTAGAATCAGTCAGTCATGCAGTTACAGATTTTGACAATTATATGTATGAATTGATATAGAAATTGGTAATAAATGAGTTCATATCAACTTAGGACAAAATTTGTTGGTATTAAAGAATTCTAACACATGCGTCGCGTGAGACATAAAGCACCATAAACATATGAATGATTCAATCAAAGCTTTCGACTTTAATTAGATTTTTTTCAGGTTTCAAATTATATTAATTATTTGATTACACATAATGCGGACAATTAAATTAAAAATAATTTAAGATTTTGCATAAAACGGACGGTTGTTGTAAATAAAACATATTATATTCATGTATAAAAAAAATTACTTGCTGATTTATTTCTTTTTTTGTGTAAAAGGAGATAATTTTTTTTTTTCTTTTTATTTCATTTTGGTGTTTATTATTTAGTGACCAAAAGACCAAGTTTAGCCTATTTGTGAAAATAAAACCAAAAAAGGATTATTATTTTTTGACGCAATATAAATTTATGTGAAATTGAACATTTTTATTACTCACTTTATTATCATCTTTTGTGACATAAAAAATAATGATCGAGGTAGATACTATATATTTTATAATTAAGATGTTTCTAGATAAAATGAAAATTAATTTAGAAACATTACGTTTAAGGAAGTCCTGCAAAATTTTCAAGCTTTATTTAGGAGAATTTATTTATTTATTTATTTATTTATTTCAAATGCTTAATACAAGCGAATACAACTTAATGATAATAAAATTAAATTAAATATATGTACAATCAATTTGAATAAGGGATGTAAGAATATATACAAAGCAGCAGTATTTACTATTAAATAATGTATCACTTAGTTTGAATTAATTAAAAAATTATGATAAAATTTACTTTTAAAAGAAGGACTTTCGAAAACGTATAACTGAAGAAGGAAATGGTATCGGTTATAAATTTTGAATAGGGAGTTAAGTGGGCTATATTGACCATAATTGGTTCTGGAAAATTGAATACTAATGACATCAAAATTTCTAAGAGTTCTTGAGGGCACATTGAAAAATAGATTAGACATTAAACAGCTACTTGTCGTTTTTCCTTCGATGACTTTATGGATAAAGCTGAACGACAAATAAGCTCTTCTATTCTCCAGACTTGGGAGATTTAGAAGTTGAAGTCTGTCAGTGTATGGAGGTAAATTAAAATTATCCTGCCAATTCAGTCTCCTCAAAGCGAAACGAAGGAAATTTTTTTGAACCGATTCCAATCTAGAGATATGAGCTGCGTAGAATGGATTCCAGACTTGGCAAGAATATTCCAAAGTGTTTAAGTGTCTATTATTAAAATTAAAAATTAATTATTTTATAAAATTATAAAATAATTTATATTTATACAATGATGAAAATAAAACTTAGATTCGTACAAATATACTAATGTATTACGTTTTATACCAAAGAGTATGTATACTCTTTGATTATACTTAGGAAATACGGTAATATAATTATTATTTTTAAGAAGATTAATTTATGAAAAATTGAATTATAATTATAAAATGAATTTGGTAATGAAAAACAACTAACCTGTCCAATATGTACTATATTCTTGTCTTTTTTATACTTTGTAGATTATGACAAGATTTTGGTGACATAAAACTCATGCTTATGCTTAGAATCATTTTATACTGCATACGAAAAATGATAGTATATAAAGCCTTATTACACCTTTTAAATAAATTTAATGCTTTTATTTTATCTACGTTGCAAACAAATACTTTTATATTTTTAGATCAAACAGAGTTGGAACCAGGAATGGTACTGAGAGCCAGTACCATTCTGGCCGCTCAGGTGCAAAAACAATATTGCCGCCCTTATTAATACTTACACATTTTTGATAGCAAAATTTAAATTTTTGTCATGGAATTTAAAAAAAAAAATAAGTAAATTGGAAAATAGATAAAAAAAATTACGATATGTTTTATGAAAACTTGCCCTCTACTTAATTCGACCAAATTTAATTTTTTACAGTTTAGTACTGAAAATTAAAAGCAATTTTTTTTTAAATTTTATTATTTTTAAATATAATAGTTGGTCGTCGGCCACCCTTTGACTTGGCCGCTCACGTGCGGGAGCACCTTCTGCACCCCCACCAGGAACGGGCCTGCTGAGAGCCGATAGTTAAAACCAAAAATTGCGAGATTAATATAGAATCTTATCATCATATTACAAATTTATATGGGTTTGAAAGCTTGCGGAAAAATATCAAACATAGTTGTTTGTATAACATAGTTGGATGTGTGGATTTTAAACGAACACAATTCTTATGTAAGAATATGTGTTTATTGTGTTGAGGCTGTCCTTCAACAAAAAGACGTATGAAAAAGGAAATATCGTAAAATGTAACTGAAACCGAAACTTTTAATTTATGCTAATACAATACGTAGACTTCAAAAAAAATAAAATTTTCTTATTTTTTTTTTAAAAGCCTTTCAATGTCTTCAATGTAATTTTAATACAGATTATAAGAGATTTAAACTTTCTTTTAAATTAAACTAATAAAAAATTATAAGGATATTATTCAAAGACATTAACACTTAGAAAATGTATTTTGTTTTAGACCAGCCATGAGTGAATAAATTTGGGAATTTTTTTTAATCTTTTTTAAATATAAAAAGGAACAAAAAAAACAAAAATAAGTAACAAAAAAAGATAACAAATTAAAATCCGCTAAACGAGGACATCTGGAAAATTACACCTGGAAACATAAAAATTCGATACTAAATGTATAAAAGAAAATAAAAATTCCATAGCAAATAGATATTAAAAGCAAAATGACAAATTGTATATTATTTAAACATATTTAAAGAGACATTTATATAAAACTAGGAGAAGAATTTCTATAAAAAATTAATTAAAATATTCTTGGAAACTAAATTATACAATCTAATTTAAATGACTAATAATTTGCTTTCTAAACCGCTCAATAGAAACATAAGTTCAATACAAACAAAGAAATAATATTTTAAAGCCGCTTGGAACGGGGGTTACTTAATCTGAAAAATCGTAAAAAAAAAGGAAATTGTCGTAACTCAACTATGTCTCTTATGTCTCTTTTTAAATAAGTCAGTCATTCCCACTTCGATATAGATACAATACAAAATATATTTATTCTTATCTGACAAATGAATAAATGGATATATCTTTAATTATAGTTTCAATAAATTGTTTATTTATAGTGCTTAGTTTATTATTGAATTGCTTGAAATAATTCGCAAATATATACAATAAGTTTCCAAATTAAGAATTTCAGGCTAGATGAAATCTTATTTTTTATTAAAAATCCTTTTCCTTAAATATTTATTTTTTAATTTCGTGTCACATAATTTTATTGGGGACTGAAAAAAAAAATTAATGTTTTTTTTATGTTTAGAAAATTTCCACCTAATTGGTAAAAAATTTTTAGTATAATTAAAGGTAGTATTGTCCCAAATTCTATTTATTTTTTTTCAACTTTTATTCATCTAATATATTTTTTCCTAAACTTTTCAGTATATAATATAATTCAAAATTTGTTTGAACATCTTCGTTACAAGATATTTTATTGCGTTTAATATTTTTAGGAAATTAAGTAATATTTTTTATATTTATGTTAAAGCAGGATTTATACTCAGAATTTCCATGACTCAAATAGAATACATAATGTAAAATAATTTGAAGAGAAAAAATTAAAATTAATTGTATAAGGACTCTAGCATCATCAAAACAACATCTCATAATTATTGTTTCCGAATGGATAAAATTGTATTTAACTCTTATATATACAGTTCGGTTTGATTAAAGTAAGATAATGTTAGGTAAGATTAAAGTAGGCGAATTGTAGAGTACCCTAGTCCACATTTGAAATACATTTCCAGTAAAAAAGAAATTTTTAAGGTTCAAAATACATTACCAGTAACAGATGAACCAAATCAATTCAAAAAAAGATTGGAAAATAATTTTACAGACACAATGTACGTTGACACAAGTTTTGATAACAAAAAAGAAAAAAAAACTCATTCATAGATACCAAAGGATCCCTAAGGCTCCAAAAATAGAAAATAAATAGATAATATTACAAAAGGTTTTAAAGATTTTTGTTCCAATTAAATTATTTCATTATTATCAATATTCATTTACCTGTTATTAGACTTGAATCTAAATTTTCTTCAACATAAAACACATAGCGAAATGACGACTGTACTTAAAAAATTCTAACCCACTTCTTATTTCAGGAAATGAAAAATTTGAAACTTAAAGCAAAGCAGTGCAAGAATTTACTACAGTACTCAATTAAAACATGTATTACCCAAGAAGAAGCAAAATTGTGGCACAGATAATACTTCTTCCTTTTCCGTACAACTATACCATAGATATACTGGAAATGAAATACAAATGTTGGCAAACCCTGACAAATAAATTTATATTGTAAAAAAGTTGCTTTAAAAAAGTCTTAAATTTCTCCATAATTAAAACATTATCTTCTGTTTTATGAAATTTCAAATAAAATTATATAAAATGCGTAGACTTTTATATCACAAATGCGTATTTTATTAATTAGACGTACCTACACTCTGTAAAAAATTTTGTTCTAGATAAAAAAAAAAAATAATTTAGTTTTTTATAGGGAATAATTAATCAAAATCAATTGAGCAATAATAATCTTGAAATTTGAAAATAAATTAAATTAAAGATGATTCAATTGATTTTCTATTTATTAATAAGGCCAAGATTATATTTTTACTCTACTATTTTTAAAAATATTTTTAAGCGCAAAACAATCCAACTCAAATCTTTGTCTGTATATTTGAATTTTTTAATGGATATAGATATAGTATATATGATATACTATTAAGCTCAAGGCCAAACATTTTGGCTCAATGCCAAAAATATAGTAAAATAATAAAAATGTTAATTTACGTAAAAGCAGATAAGGGTAACAAATTAGTAATTTTAGACAAAATTATTACCAAAATAAATGTTATGATATACATTAAATTCTAAGAATTTTGAAAACATTGATATTAAAAAAATTATGAATAAAGTCTTTCTTCCAAAAATGGAAATAGAAAGGAAAAAAAGAGGCAGAACAAATAGGAACAATATGTGAAATACTATTTTTTTCTCAATCCCTTCTCAATTCTTTAATTTTCCCAAAGGTATTTATTTTCCTACAACCCAGGACTTTTTTACATAAAAGATTTGTCTACGGAAAAACCAAAACATGGTCCTTTTCGTCGTTACTTTTTGGAAAACACGTAAGATCTTTTTAGTGTTTTTTCCAAGATATAAAAAATAAGCATAATGAAAAAATTCGATGTTATAAAAAGATTTCTCGACAAGATCAAAGTTTATTTGAAGTGCAAACATTTGGCTTTCTTTTAATTTACCCACATGTCTCAAACTTAATTTTAATCTAAATAAATTTACCTTAGTTTTCTGTGCAAAATAATAATTTTTTTTAATAAAAATTAAAATTAACAGTCCTTACGCAGTCGTTTCATATGTCAATGGCTTGTACACCCTATAAGTACACTTTTATACAATGTTATAATATTATTAAATTTTATTGTGGATATAGTCTTATGAATAATGTTTAATCGTAATGTTTAATTACTTATCAAATAAAATCACGTAAAAATCTCCCCACATCCCATAATTGAATAAAATAGAAAAAAAAAATCAAAGCGTTCATCTATTAATTATAAATTCTTGAGTTAGGTTCAATGAATTTTTTCACTCGCGAAAAATAAAAATCTTTCATACTTATATTCCTTTTAAATTCAATTCATGTAATTTGTGAAATCATTTTCTGAGAGTTCTCTAGGATCAATAATTTATTTATTATATGTATAAAAAAAAAAATATAAATCCACCTGTTTTTCATTATTCCATGTAATTTTTGCTGTGATGAGAGGCTCATGTGATTATTTTATTTAATTATAGATATACTCAAGAATAAGATTTTTTTTTTTTCTTGGAGTGGGTCCGACACATATTGTTTAAAATTAGTAATTTCTCATAAAATAAATTATTTTTAATTTATAAAATATGTAAAACAGTATTTTTTATATAGATTATACATCTTTTTGTAGTTAATTTATAACTATAAATAATATAACTTAAATAATATTATTATAATAAAACTTCAATTATCCAGACATCATTAAATACGCTCCATCTAACACATTAAATTAATAAACATTGTATAATTATAAAATTTTTGATTCTCTGACTATAATTATAAATGATCCTGATCAATATAATATCAGATTAATTTTACTTTTTTAATCTGCAAAATACAGTATAGATACGTCCAGCAGATAATCTCTAGAATTAAAAAAAAAATTATAAAAACGAATCACTCTAACGTATCATCTTCAAATTTATAATGTTTTATCTCAAACAAAAAAAAAAATGAAGAAAATAATATACTTAGGAAAATACAAAAATTTCTTGGGCATAAAAGTGAAATTCAAAAACGACGACGGACGGCAGACATTGTGATCCTTGACCTTGGCAATTTTGTTTTTTGCACTGTATTTTCTTATCAATTCCATTATTATTGTCTTGTGTAAGTGTAGGTACTTTTTTTTATTGATTTCATGAATATGAAAAATACAAAGTAAATAAATTTAATATATAAAAAAAGAAAATAAAAAAATTATGGAAAAAAAGATTTTTTTATTATGTTTTATGTATAAAATCTAAAATGCACAAAAAAAAAAAAAAAACGAATACAATTTTCCTTAGCATGTTGCTGCCGATTTCATTCAGCATTGATTTTTTATTTTTTATTTATTTTAATATTATTTCAGTTGTTTTTATTCTGTTTCGTATTGAAAATCCTTAAAGCTTCTTAAGATTATAGGATTTTCAATTCTATGATATAATTTCAAATTTTATGTCTAGCTAATATAAAAAAATATTTTTATTTATTTATTTATTTTTTTTTTTTTTCAGTTTCTATTTTATTTTTTTTTTACATAAAAATGATTACAATTCAATTTATATTTATTAGATTTAATCAAATGAAAAATATTGTAAAAAAAATTGCTATTGAAGAATAATAAATTTTCAAGTTTTTTTTTTTTTATTAAAATATAATATATTATTAAAGAATTATTAAATTTTTTTAATTTTAATTTATTTTCAAATAAAAATAATATTATTTATTTTTATATTATTCTTTAGAAAAATATAAGTTAAAATTAAGATAAGCTTTGTATTAGAGAAATTTTTTCGTTTATATATAAAATCTATGTCATTTTGTACTTAATAAGCTTTTAATGTGCATATCTTCGGTAAGTTGTATTTACATTTGCAAATTTAGCTCGGTAAATGGTCCATTGCATGCATCAATACACATGCAATTATAGGAAAATGTAAATTATATTTACATTTCCCTGTGATGTAAATTGTATTTACATTTCCCTATATTTACTTCATTTTGAACTGCGTAATACTATAAACAAAAATTATATCTCTCACACTCACAATATTTCCCTTTTCTTCTTTTATCTCTAAAAGAAAGAGAAATTAAAGGATAATTAACGTGGAAAAATTCCCTTGTCTTCTTTTATCTTTATTTTTTATTATAAATTATCTCTATATTCTCTCTTTGCAACTCCCTCTCACATGCACATTAAAGCAGTATCCATGTTAATCAAATTTGTTATACAGCTCGTTGTGTATACAGACAAACACATAGCCATTCGTCAATATTATATCACTCGACCTTCGGTCTCGTGATATAAATATGACTCGTTTGTGTGTATACACAACTCGCAAGAATAACAAATTTTCATAACATGTCCACTATTAAGAACTTGATAGAAAATAATTTCGCAATACTGTCGAAAATATTCGTGGCCTTTAATTTTGTCATTAGATATTAATGAAAATTAAATTTTCAAATTTCCAACTTTAAAATAAATTCTTGTACAAGAATAAACATTTAAATTATAGTTTTTAAAAATTTTTTGATTAAAATTTAATTCTCATTCTTTTCATAATTAAATTTCAATCAGTTTAATTTCCCAGAATTATATAAATAAAATAAATATTTATATTCAAATTGATGTAGAACTTAAAATGCAGGTTTAAATATATTTTTTAAAATTACAAAAAATTACTTCGAAATTTGTCTCAGATGCGGTAGTTACATCCCCAATGGAAAAGAAGCTTACTCTTATTATGCCTTAAAATTTTAAATTTACTTATTAAATGTTAAATTTTCATTTAAAATGCGTAATACACGAAAGTTTTATAAATTTATAAGAAATTCAGCACTCTGTTTTTTTTTTCCACATTATTGCAATAATGTTTGTTTGCATTGTAGTTTTACTATATACAACATAAAAGAATTAATCTTTAACTTTAAGGATGCGGGATTCTGAATATTTTATGAACTCTTATTCCATTAAGATAATCCAAAATTATAATCAACATATAAATTTTACTTTATGGCTTTATTAAATTAACTTTTCAGAAAATTTACGTCATATATCTTTTCTTGTTTGTATTGCACTAATAAATAATTCACAAAGAAAATGGCCAAGAAAATTGTTTTTAGGAAAAATATTATTAAGAACACATTGTATACTTATTTTGAAATATTTACATATTATACGCTTCTTGTAAATTTCTTAAGAAATCATTATATTTCAAAATATAATCATCCACAAATAACTTTATTTTTTTAGATTTTTTTTTTTTAATAAAAAAGACGTCAAAAGTATTTTTTTTTATTTTATAGCAGTTGATTGCGTTTAACTATTTTCAAATTATTTGTACATAAATTTCTTAACAACATCATTAGCAAGGATTTTAATATTTGTTGCTCATACATACCTATTTTTATATTAAACATCAATTCGAATAGTTGCGAGAATTATGTAATATTTTCCAATTTTATACGAATAAATATATGTTATTTCAATTGCTATTGAACTATGATTATTTTAATATGCATCATAACACTATCGTCAAAGCATTTTAATACTTTGAAAATAAAAATAAAAATTTATGCATCTATCTTCTATCTAATTATCTATCTATCTTCTTTTTCTATCTATATTCTATAAAGATGGTATTCCTTTTGTACATGCACTTATAAACTTCGAAGCCAATGAACCGAGTTGGACGAAATCGGTACTATTGGAAAGATTGTTTTCCGTAAATGATTTAGGCTGGTTTTTCATGGCATTTGATCGACTATTTTAGCACCATTTTCAACCACTTATTGACAGGAAACTTTCTTAATAATTGTTAATTATTATTATTAATAAAGACTAGGCTAGAGCGAAACAATTTTCGCGCCAGGATCATATATACTATATAATGGATAATTTGGAAAATAAAGACATATATGACCAACATCCATACATATTTTATTTAATAATGCATTATATATTATATAGATAGGTATACGTTTAACTAAATATAAAAATATATTTTATATATAAACATATGTAGTTAGTTAGAGTTTTAGCATAAAATATTATTTTTTCTTTTTTTATTTTGTAAATGAAAAACGCGGTCATTCACATTTTAAAAGAAAAAGTTTCTATAATTTGTAAGAAATTTTCCCTCTTTTAAGTAAATTTATAAATCGTAAAATTTAAAATCCATAATAACAAAGAAAGGATTTAAATTTACTTTTTGCACAGTTTTAACACTTCCTTTAAATTGAATAAAAAGAAAAAATTATTTGATTCAAAAGGATTTTATTCGGTCATTCAGTCACTATATAAATATATTTGGTACTTAATTTTAAACCACGCTGGTTTTATAGAAATAAAAAATTTTAAAATTAACAATATATTTGGATCTAAAGATAAATAATTATAAATTGAAACCTTCAACAGGCTTCTTCTTTCCAAATTAAAATATCGATTTTCTTTACGATATATTCAAAGATATTTAACCCTTTTTTAACTTTCATGACACCAATAAATATAAATAGTTAGAAAATAAACCCAAATCATTATTGGAACATTAAATACAAAGATTTAATTTTAGATTAATTATAGATTCCGTATAGAGGATGCTGGGGACAAAATTTGCTGAGAGTACGTTTAAATCAAAATTATACAACATGCCTACAGATTGATTAACATCATAGACAGAGCATTGCGAAATAATAAAATAATTTGTACCAAATTTTTTTTTTCTATATTAATTTACTTTTATTGAATTTCCACTCTTAGATTCGTTCAAAAAGAAAATTATTGAAAAATTTAAATTGAATTTATTATTCGTCTTTGTTCATGGAAAAAGTTTTGTAAAATAGCATGTAAAGGTACGATTTTACAGAATCTGAATCAGAATCGGAATACTGTTCCAGAATTTTGCAAAAGAATTCAGCGACAGAATCTGTCACTAGAGGTTTTACATAAATCAGAATCTGAAACAGAATATAGTTTTGATGTTATTTTATAATTTGAAAATTTTTTATTCAGTTCTCTAAATTAAATTAAATTGAGTCGTTATAGCTCGTAAATGTCACCTTTGGAGGATTTTAAATCGTCCACAAACGAAGTTGAAGAAAATGTGAAATATTCGAACCCAATTTTTTTTTTAACAATTTCACAAATCCAAAAAAGGAAAATTACACAATCTTTTGAAGTTGCTTAATCTATTTAAACAAAGAAGAAAAATATATAGTTTTTTTTTTTCTTCAACAGAAAACTTTATTTGATTTCAGATAATCGTAAAAATCTACTTGAATCTCTTCTTTCAATTTATTTATTTTTTTTTTATTTCATGTTTTTTTTTTTCCAAAGTATTAAAAAGACATGAGGGAAAAATACGATATTATTTGAAAATTCAGAAAAATGAAAATGAAAACATGAACAACTAATTTTGATGAGGGAAAAAATATTGAAAAAAAATATCTTGTAGAAGTGAAAAAAAAAAACAAATCTTTTTTTTTTTAACATATAATCAAACCAATATGATTTCTTTGACCCATTGATTATAAGCAAAAAAAAAAAAAGTGTTAGAAAGGATAATGTAATTTTTAAGTTTTATATTATTTCTCATAACTTTTTTTTTTAATACAATTATTCTTTTTGCATAGAATTACATGTATATTTTATTTTCAATTTAGAATTAATTTGTTTTTTATTTTATTTAAGCAGTAAAGGGTATTCCGTATTCTATTGGTATAAGAAATGATTCCATCGACAAATCGATAGTTTCTTTATAGAATTACACTATATATGAATGTTTCAGATTGATTAAATAATATATTTATTTAAAAAATTCTAATTTTAGTACCATTAGATTTTATCAAAAATGAAGAAGATTATTCTAATATTATAATGGTAAAAATCTTAGTAAATGACAACTGAGAGAAAAACGAGAAAATTATATTTAAAAACAAAATTAATAATAATTTCATAGAATATGTTGTTATAGAATAGAATTTTTATTTTATTTTTAGAAAATCATTATAACAGTTTATTAAGTTTTAAAGTGCTTCAATTGTTGTACAGCATCTAAAGAGGAAAAAATTTTCTCAAATAATTTCTTGAAAGAAAATAGAGTTTACATCTATATACATTGTAGTATCCTTACATACAGATTTACATCATCTTGTTATCTAACAAAAATTGTTATTCCAATCATGAATTATGTATAAATAATATTATATAATTTCGTATAATTGATCCCAAGAAATGATTTTAGTTCAAAATAATAAATAGACTTGATAATTTAGAGTGCGTTATGTTTTGACATATTTTTTGGTCAAAACATATATTTTTTTTTTTCTGCAGATCGTAAAAGCTCTTAAACGTGATACTATTATCAATTTATATATATAATTTTTATATAATTATATATTTAAAATAATTTTTCTCTTTCAATTATTTTGATATTTCCTTTTATTATTATATAATAAGTACGTAAGTTTTATAAAACATATTTTGTTGTGAACGTTAAATGTGTAATACATCATCATTATTAGGACAACAAGAATATCTTTCTTTATAAAATATATTCACATTAAATATATTTTTAGGGTAAAAATAAAAATAAAATACTTCATTATCGGAAACCATATTTCAAAATAAAATTGACCATGAAAAGTTTAACATTAAATACCTACTTGTGTAGTACTAATATAGTACATATTTTGTTAAATTTTTTTTTGGATAATTAAATATCCTTATTATTTAAGATAATTTTTAAGGCAATTATTTTTATCTTTAAAATTTTATAATTTATTTATAATACCATAATTATTTTTTCTAATAGTTTTAAAAACTATTAAAAATTAAAAAAAAAGTACATACCTACTTAATGTAACCAAACAACATTGTTAAAATAAATGTCAAATTTATGATCAAATTATTATATCGGAAAAATTAGAAGGAAAATTCAAACTTAAAAGTCGAAGAGTCTTCAATTAGTATGCATCAAATAGTCCTCACTACACTCTTTCTACAGTATATACCAGGGGTGGCCAAACGGGATCGACTGCTCGATCGCTCTTTGAATATGAGCAATAAGTTTGATCTTCAAGCAAACACAGAACTATTACCGAATTATTAAGTGCAATCAATCGAAAATATTATTTCTGAAGTCCCAGTTGTCAACAAAAGTATTAAAAAACTTTTCATATTCAAAAGTAATAATAGAAATCTGATTTGGTGACTAAATAGTTTTTTTGTTAATAATTCTTAAAAAATTTGATATTTTTCAAAAAAAGAAGACCCGCTGAAAACATATAAATAGGTCGAGTAAGAAATTATGTTTAAAATGATAATGATGTAATATTGGTTTTCGTTCATCATGAAAAATTTCCATTTTTAAGAGCAATTGCTTGAATTATGTATTTAAAATTAAGAAAAAAGTTATGTAAATTTAAGGTCGATCTTGCATTCCGATTTTCAAGAAAAGTAAAGCCACTTTTGGTATATATCTTCATATTTATCTTAACATGAATCTTATTACGAAATCCAAAGATTTCCGCTTATCATTCAAAGCAGGAATATTTGTATATAAAATTTACGAAATAATTCTATTGCCATCCTATATTGATTAATTATACAACAAGTTTCAGATATTATTAAAAAAAAATTTAAATTTTCTAGTAATTTAAAAGATTTATTGTAATGTCCTAAATTGAAATAAAAACTTTAAATCGACATTAAAAAAGAAGAAAGATATCAAAAATAAATCTTTTTATCTTTACATAATAAAACGTAAATCTAATATATCTCATTCAATTTTAATAATATGCTGTAGATCTTATTCCAAATGTATTTCATATAAGTATTATGTATATATATAAAATTCGTATTTTATGTAAAGTACCTTAAATTAGTTTAGAATTTTTAACAAATAAAGATATTGGTATCCAATTGACTTTCCTTTCGAAAAATACATGTGCCTACGTTATAGATATCTATAACATATCATATCACATATGTAAAAAAAAAATATATGTTTTATTTATGTAAACAACAACGATTTCCATACCCTATTTATGTTTTTATAGATAAAAAAAAATACAAAAGATTATATACAAAAGGATATTGTTGTTATAAATATTTTATATACAATATAAGTTATGCGTTATAATACATGTACATTGATACATTAAAATGTACTAAGGCCCAATTTTGAATTCTTATCGTTAATATGAAATAAGGCAAAAATCCTATTTCAGATATTTATATGAAGCAAATTTATAGTACATTTTTTTTTTTTTTCTTAAAATGGAACGTAAAAGATTGGAGATCTTTTAAATTTTTTATTTTTTTTTATATCGAAAGATAAGAAGTATTTTGTCGTTTTAGTTATTATGGGTAAGGTTCCATTCATAAAAACGAAAAAAAAAAAAAAAAACATTGACAAATAAAGTTTTCTTTTTATAGATGAGGTTCTTTTTTTTTCAGAAAATTCATCAATGTGAAAAATTCATTGGTTTCTTTTTTTTTTAACTAAATGAGCAATATAAATATTTACAATCTGTCTTTTGAACTCAATGACGATTCATTGCCAAAGAAAAAGTTGAAAAAAAAACCAAACGAAATTCAAATAACACTTTAATAATATTCCGAAAAATAAATAATGAAACAAAATATATTTAATTTTTACAGTGTTGCAGGATTATTAATTTATTTTAAAAAGATTTGTCCTTGACTAATTAATTATGTCCTTGCAGACATCGCTGAAATTCCAACATATTACGTTACGTCTCCTGTCTAAAAATATATGTATAGACTTATCATCATAAATATATATATTTTTGTTTCTGATTATTCTTCCGGAGTTGGATTAAAAAAAAACAAATTTCGGCTTGATTGTAAAAAGGGAAAAGAAAAATCGATTAGTAAATATATTTTATCCAAAATATCATCTTCACATTATATTTTCTATATCTCTTGGAAGAAATTCAGTTTTATTAATAAGATTTATTTAAACTTTGTCAGAAATGGATTTTCTGGAAATTGTTTCCTAATATTTATTTTATTTTTCTATGAATTTATTTATCATGAAGCCATTTTAAGCAGGAAATTTGTTTATCCGCGGGATAATTTAGTTGCGTATTATTTGTTTTGGCTACAGTTTCCTATTTTATAATTATTCTACACAGGGGTATTTGCAATTAAATCTACAATTATGTATATACAGCGATAAAGAATTTGCTTTAGGCAAGAAAATATTATAAAAAACTCTTGGGCGTTAGCTGAAATAAAATATTTACAATGTTTTATTTGTTAAAATTGTTTTTTCTCTTCTTAACTCAAATTGATGATGGTCTTATTTTTAATATACATACATATAAATAATAAAATAATAAAGTATATATATAAAACAAACCATAAAAAAAGTAAACAATATTATTAAACCATGGTTAATATTATGTCTCTGTAAGGTTTACACAAAAAATTCGATGAATTCATTATTGAATAATTTCATCATCATCATCAGGTCATCAGATTATGTGAAAAAAGTTATTGTGAACTATTATAATATGAACGTTACTATTCAAACCAAGCTAATTACGTGAGCTTCAATTTATTTCTATTTCGTTTTTAACAATTTTGAATAAACAATGTAGAATTATGCTAGAGATAGAGTCGACGTAATTCACGCGCGTATGCGCGCGTAAAAAAAATTAAAAAAAACCTGTTTTTTTTACCTGTTATGCTCAACGCCGTTCACATGCGAAAAACAAAAGAGAAAAATTAAATTAGAAAAATAAAATGGATTCTGTTTGTAATATTTTTATAATGCTTTTTAATTTATTTATAACTTAATAAAACATAAAAAATTTTAATAAATTTGCAATAAATAATTATTTAATTTTTATTTTTGAATATAATTATATTTATGAACTTTTTTATTTTATTAAATAATTATTTGTTTGTAAAATTTTTTTTTTCTAAATACAACAAAATAAACAACACAATTTTTTTTTCTAATTACAACAAAATAAACAACACAATTATAAACAAATGATTTCCACAATGTACGGCGTAAAATACTGGGAAAGTTAAAATATTTCAACTTTTACGCGCGTAAGCTACGTTTTACGTCGTTGAGTATAGCCGGTCTCATACATTTTCATACAATTTGATTTTTTACGTGCGTACACGCGCGTGAATTACGTCGACTCTATCTCTAGCATTAAGATTAATCTGTCAAATATATTTTTTACACACTTAAAGATGAACAAAAGCATAAACATTCTATATACGAGTACCACACTTTAAACATATCATTATTTATTGCAAATTTATTATATATCTTTTTTTGCACCAATAATTTTTTTTTTACATTATATTACATATATTACAAAATAATCTGTGTTTATTAATCATATCAACTGTTCTAATATCTTTTAAATAGACGTGACTTGAATTAAAAAAATATCCTTAAGTGCTTTAATAATAGAACTTTCCTACTTACATAAAAATGAAAAGTATAATATTTCATGCCATGGAAACAATTTAACTTTTGAGACCCAGAATGATAAAAATAGATTAATTATTTTTTGTTAATTCTATGGCAAATATCAAGATATTGAATATCTATTCTTTTATTTTTTTATCTTATAATTTATTTTTACTTTAAATATACAATTAAAATATATATTTGAAGTTTCCGTAACAATAAGAATTAATTCTAACAAAAAGAATTGAAAAGGATGAAGCCAATAATAAGGATCAACGAACTTAGTTCGTGATGGCAGTAGTTAGGGAAATTTACAACTTTGATTAAAAATATTATTCATTCCTAGCAACATGTAACATGTATACATGTAAAATAAAAAGTATTAATACATACATAAATATACATAAATTATTGTTCTTAAACGTCATCAGGTTTAAAAAGATTTAAAAATAAAAAATAATAAATATGTATGTAACTTAAAGTATAAAAAAGATATTAAAATAAATAATAAATCTTTGGACAAAATTTTCCTTTAAAAATTACAATGTTTTTTTAAGCAAGGTAAGAATTTTTTCAGTGTAGAAATTTATGTAATGAAAGGATTTACGATTTTGTGAATTTTATCTTCAATTAACTACCAAGATCAATATCATTGAAGTCAAATTGTAATAAAAAATAATATGTATTATATGAACATTAGTAATGTTTGTAATAATAATAATTCTTCTTATATAATTTAATTATACATTTATAATAATTGTTCATAATAAGAATACAAATAAAATATCCAAAATCATAAAAATCCCAACATGCACTTATTATTCTTAAATTAAAAAAATAAAATAAAAACTAAACAGAATTATTTTTAAGGATTTATTGTTTATTTAATTGAAGATTAAATTTAATGATGTAAAAACCACATATTACATGAAGTGTAATGCTCATTTAATGGCATGTTCTTTATTCTTTTTAAATTTTATATTTTTTTTTATTTTTTTTTATTTCCCTTTTGGAAAATAAAAGAGTTACATTTGCGTTGTCAAGTAATAAAATTTTTTTTTTTTAAACAAGAGTTGTAATTACATTAGAAAAATAATTTTCTTGAATATGTAAAAAAAAAAAAAAAAAAAGAAGACAAAAATATTGCATTTTGAAGAATGAAATTTCCTTTAAAAATGGTTTGATATTACTTATACTGTAAAACATGGAAAATTTACAGCCACAGCTGTGAAATACAAGAAATTCATGTTTAAAAAAAAATTATAATATTTTATTCTAAATCATCTCGTCATTTATATAAATTGTTTTTATGAAAATTCATAACTTCTTGCTGTAAAAAAAAAAAAAATGGTAACGTCAAAAAAAATTATTACAATCCTATCAAAAAAACAATATTTTTTTATGTATGTTATGTTGGTACAAGAATAAATAATTGTTTTATGATTTATGCTGCGAATTTAATTAATTTTAATTTAAATTCAAAGTACTTCATTCAGAACTTCATTCTTTTATTATCCAAAATATAAATTATCAACTCGAATAAAACAGTCGCTTCGCTGCCGTGGTGTTCGTTGACTTGTTATCCTACAAAATAACAGGTTGTGGGTTCAAGTCGATTTATTCGTAATTGTAATAAAATTGTGCAAATTCTATACTAATTGAAGATAAAATTTTAAAAATCAAACCATCTTTAAATAATTTGATATATTACATTTTGTTGAATATAAACTTTTACAAGCTTCCGTCGATTTACATATATACGATTTATAGAACTAAACTGTTCCAAAGTAGATAATACTTAATAATTAGTATTACCCAAACTTGAAAATTCATCCGTATAATATTATAAAGAATTATATACCTAAATAAAATTTCAACTATTTAGGTTTACGTTTAAAACTTTATAAGTTTCACGAAAACAAAACAGCAGATAATATTACATGTTACATGAACTAGCTAGACAATGTTTTATTTTTATAAACTTTTTGCCCACAGTCTATTTATTATCTAAATATAAATGTAAGTTGAATTTAAAAAAAATTATAAGAATATATAATTCATTGAAATGGATTTATTTTTTACTTTGCAGCTTTCGTTTAGTAGAATATAATATGTAGGCGCATAGTCCAATTAGGGTTCTATATATAAATTCCAAACAAAAACAAAACAATTCTGCAAACACTAAGTCCTAAAAAGGTTGCTTTCAAATTTTACAAAATAAACTTGCGTCAACATTTTACTGAATTCTATGTATTTTTTTTTTTTTTTTGAGAAAAAAAATAACATTTTATAAAAATTTAAAATATTTTTATACGAATTTTTTGCTTAATTGACTTTCCTTATAAAAATTTTATTCACACAAAAAATTCTACCAAAAAAAAGATATTTTCCCTTAAGAGATCAACGAACTGAAGAAGAGAATTGTAAAATATTCATCAATATGTATAACAAAAAAAAAAGCCAAAATAAAAAATTTTCACCAAAATTTATTCAATTTTTTATTAAGTTTTTTATTTTTATTTTTTTATTTTAATTTTTTTTTAAATTTCAATTCAAGTTTTCAATATTTTTAAATTTTCATACAAGTTCTGTCTGTTTTCAATGGTAACAATTAGATCAGCATTCAAACATTTATTAAAGAATATTGTATCGAAAGTAGCAATCATTATCATTACATCTAATTGATGGAACGATATTATATTGAGTTGGGGTTACATTACACATTTCGTCAAAAACCTAACCTTTATTAATGAATTTTCTTAAATATACGTTACATTGATTATACACTTATTTTGAAGATTTTTTAAGGCAAAAAAATATTTTTTAATTAATCATCCAAGACGACCTAAGTCTTAACTTTAATCCCACCTGTCAGTTTTCAATTTTATAAGGATATAGATAATGTTCAACAAACAATTAACAATTGAAACTTTGATGGCGGTTTAAGTTAATTTTCATATTTGTTTTTATTTGGATTTTTTTTAAAGTAAATTACCTGCTTAAGAAAAAAAAGAATTAATAACAAATTACATGTAAGAAAAGTTTATTTTTTGTCAATGTTAGAATGTCAACTAGAATGTCGTTTGTTGACACAGCATTTTTGTCATTTGAAATCAGTAATGCCATTTGAGGGTCAACCATTTCCATGATAGTTCAAAAACCAGGACAAGCATTCAAAAATAAGTTCTATTTGCAATGTATTTTGCATTTTCATTCTTCTAATGATTTTATTTTTATTTATAATAATATTTAATAAAATTAAGAAGCTTTAATAAAATTTTCCATTTTGTTATTCCTAATTTTGTTTTTCATTACATTAAATTTAATTCGTTTGAATACTAAATATATAGTGTCAAAAATGTTTACAAATTTATAACTCATCTTGCTTTCATTCGCTTCTTCAAATCATATTTCTTCTCATCTTCACGTCAATAAATATCATTTATGTAAATATATTCAATTATATTGGATTTTTATACCGTATATATACGAATACAACCCATTTTCATTAAGCATATTTTAAATTTTACATACAAATGTACACCATTTTTAAATAATCCTTTTTCGGCAAAAATATAATTTTCAAAAATAATTTAAAAATCAAATATCTTTTGTTATACTCTTAACCTTCAGTCGTTGGTTAATGCGTAACTTTCTTTTCTTATGAAAATTTAATACAATTTCGTTATATGTACAAACGCATAGTACTACATAGTACTCTTTAGCCGAAATTTATTCAAAAAATGATTTTCTTATTTTTAGTATTTTTTGCAGTTAAAAATAGAAAAAATTTTAATAGCAAAACTTTTGTCGACTACATTTTAAAAAACCGATACTTCAAATGAATAAATACAGTATTTGACTCTCAATTCATTGATTGTTTCATTATATAATAGGCGCATTACTAATTCATATCCATCAAAAAGTTTAATGTAAATTAAAATTCCCATTCATTATATATATATATAAAATATTTTTATTAATATAAAAAGAAATTGAAATAGAAACATTTTATTTATATCCATCAAATATTTTTATTATAAATTAATATTCCCATATTCATTAAATAAATATATTTTTTTTTAAGTAAAATATATAAATATTTATAATATTGGTAGGTAATCAATCAATTTATTATCTATCAATTTTTGTTTTAAGATAAATTTGAAATGAGCGGCAAACAGTTGCGGTTCATAATATATTACTACCCTGAATTCTGAAACACCTAAAATTGTCTTGAAATATATATTTTTATATTGAATACTTAGAATAACCAAATATTTTTAATAATATTTTGATCTGGTGTTTATAGGAAATTTTATAGATTATTTATAGGAAATTGGTTTTGATCAATTATCGTCATTATTAAAAAAACAGTAAATTTATAATTGAAAAAAATTAAATTTAAATTTAACTAATAATATTTGATTCTGACAAAAGATATTCGTTGCGATAATTTTAAATTTAAAACAATTCTACTGGTTTTAAATAACTATTCCGTCAACATTCTATCTGATTACCTTATATGTGACAAGAAATATTCCTTTACATTATTTTATGAAATTCTATACTCAATATAACTCAACATATTTTCAAATTCTAATTGCCAATGTAAAATAAAAAAAAATTCTGTTAAATTCTAAATTAAAATAAAACAGAATAATATATTAAAAATTCTCTTTAATTCTTCACTTATTTACAATTTTACACTTTAATATTTATAGAGAAATTTATGTCATTTAAGAAGCGAAAATGTGATTAAATTAAAATGTAAAAAAAATTTAATACCAATTGGTATCATATTTAAAAAAATTTATTTAATATCAGCTTAAAATCAAATATATTCTTGTTGAGATATTTTTCCATGAAAATCCACAAAATTGTTGTAATTTAAAAATTGAATCTTTGATATAAATTATATTTTAAAATGTCTTTTTGACATTGAAATTTTTTGTTGTTTATTTTATCCATTTCATTTAACAGGAGAAGTATTTACTTTGGGAAATTTAAATTTTTGAAGCAAAAATATTAATGGAAAGATCATATGTATATCTTTTTTTACCTAAGCAAAAATCTTAAATTTCCTTTAAAAATATAAATAATATTCTTAATATTGAAATTAGAAGTGTTTGACTCTCAGAATTTAAATTTAATAAGTTCGATTACCATACTCTTCTATGCTTAAATTTTAAGTGCTATAAATAGAATTATTATTCAATAAATAATTCAATTTTTTGTGTTCATATTTGAAAAAGTTAATTGATAATATATTATATAACGTGAACAATAAATTTGGAAAATTTGATCGCGTTAATAATTTTGAATAAATATAAAATTATTAATATATAGGAATTAAAATGTTTTTTATGAAATTTATATTAAACTCATCAAATCGGTTAGGATTAGTAATATATTAAATAATTAGTAATATAGTAATAATATTTTATCCGATTATCATTATTGGTTAAAAATTTAGTAAACGAAATACGCCTATAAAAAATATATGCAGAAGAATATTCGTCATATTCCTATTTTTTTTTCAAGTCAAACAAATAATTTAACAATTCTAGAAAATAATTTTTGGATTTAAAATCATATCACATAAAAATAAATAATTTATAGATATACGCACATAATATATAAATATTCATAAATATATATATATAATATAAAAATATGTAACTGAATTGATTTATTTTTATTTTGTTTTCCAAAAAACTTCCTATTTGGAGAACAAATATTTAAAGAAAATAAAATATTTGTTTAATATAAATAAATAAAAAAATAAATTGAGCAATTTTTATTAAATAAAAACATTATTTACGGAAAAACTCAAATATTATAAAGAAATATTATAAAGTTTATTTTTGCGCAGCATACCAATTGATTTTGTTAGTAGTAAAACAAAAAAAAAACTTTTAATAAACTTCCAAGAAAAAGATATTATGAAACACATTTATCATTGATTAATTGATCAATTCCGGTATATTTAGGATATAATATTATAACTGCGTGCTACCTATTTATAAGCAATTATTATTAGAACTTTGATTAATACTGGCATATCATACTGTGCATATTGCTCACCAGTCCTGATATGATGAAAATGACAAAAAATATTTTCATAAATAATTTACAAAAATATTTTATAATTTATTCTATTTTCAGTAATTAAATTTTCACTGTACTTTTAACATAAAAAACTAAATATCTATCAATTTTAAATTCTCCTAAATTTTACATACATTTTACAGGAAAAATATACTTAACAATAAAAAAAAATAACTGAGAATACAAATAAATAATATATATAAATATAAGTATTATAACATTGTTATGTAATATAATATACTGTGTATAATTATATGAAAGTTATATATGATATTAAATATATAAAGAAATTTGTAATATTGCGTAGTTTCATAATATATTCTTCTTTACATATTATGTGTCCGAAAGTAAATAATGGACTTATTATCTTACTTTTCCACGTATATATTATATCGTAATAAATATTTTCATAGTTTTATTTTTTTAAATAAATTCTCAACTACAAATTGGAAAATAAATATATGTTAATTAAAATTCCCTTTAATAACAATTCTATTTATATATGTATTTATTTAATGTAAATTTCTTAGCTTTAATTTCATTCAAAGAACAAAAAATCTTGTAAATAATAATAATAAAAAAAAACAATTCTTGAGTGTGTGTATGTGTATATATTTGTGAACAACGAACATATTTTTCTGTACTGCTGTTCATAGATAATGTAAAAAAAAATAACAAAGATTTGTAACGAAAATAATTTTTAAGATATGTTTTTATTTCAATTGAATGAAATTCCCATTGGAATTTTTGAATAAAGTTGTAATTTTTTATTTATATAGAATATATATGTAGATAAGATAATAATAGGAACAAAAAACTTTCTCAATCTATTAAATCTTAATGTTTGATTTATTTTATTCTAACATTTATCGTTTTTTAATGTAAATACATTTCTACAGTCATTATATACATATATATTCTTTTTCTGGAATTTTTAATATGAAAAAGTTTTCCAGAAACTAGTGATAGTGATATTAATCGTTTCATTGAAAAAGAAAAAATATTCATATACAAAATCAAAGAAACTTCTGCTTTTAAAATATGTATACAAATTATTACACAAATGTACAATATATACACTATACTATTTGATATTACCAATAAAAAAAATTGTTTTATAGTTTTACAAACTGAAATTCCAAATAGAAACCTTCTGAGAAATATAAAACTTATAAGTTCTTTCAGTTATTTGATTTATGCCTACACTAATCCGGAAGATATTTACAATGACATTCTATAGGAATCACTAAAAAAAATTTTGGAAGATTAAAGAACTGTGAAATTTTTCCTTCGTTTGAGTAAAAAGGATAATTTTTGGAATTAAATACATAAAATACTTCAAAAGTTTATTGAAATATATATGATGTGTGGATGTGGAAATGTGGAGTCAATTAAAAATAAAATACACAAGCTACTTTCAAAGTAAATGTCTGAATTTCTGTAATATTTTTGTAACTTTTTGTAATTCTGGCTGAAAGTACTTCTTACGCCACTCATAATAGTAATGAATAAAAAACAAACCAGAATTAGATATTTGAATTTATTCTACATAAGATTTTTGACAAATAATGTTAATTATTCTGTGAATGTTTTCTTCTATCGTTTAAAAAAAAATTTTAATTTATTTAATTTCTAATTCATAGAAATCTGTTTATTTGCAATGTCTGCAAATATCCTTAAAATGAATAAATTTAGAAAGTTGAGATATTTTTTTCACGTTATTCTAGACTTTTATTAATAAGCATAATTGACTATCTTCCATGAATTTAAAATTAACTTATATTTCTGAGAAAAATAAAAAAAAAATTCAGAAAATTTTCAGTTATCTATTTCTATAGAATTTTATGTTGTTTTGATAATTTTCCTTACCTTCACTTAGTGGAAGATAATTATTGATAGATAGATACTTTGATGTCATATATTTTTAAGAATTTTGTTTTTTTTTAAATTGACATAAAAAATCGAAACACTTGAAGTTTGAGAGTCAGCATTTTTGAGAAATTGAAAAAAATTATCCCAAATTTTTATTTCTATTTTTTTTTTTCAAATTTGTTATTTGATTTTGAGCTAGAATATATATATGCTTACTTATACAGACGAGAGTCTTTATTTTAAACAAGAACCTGAAGTATATACAGAAGTGAAAGAGAAAACAGCGATTTGTCAATTAGAAGTCAAACGGAAAATAAATTTATTAGCAAATGTCAGATTTATTAAATAAAATAATAATCATTTTTGGAAGATCGAATATGAGAATAATACCTTGTTCGCACTTCAATATTTTTCCGGATATTTCGATTTTTCCGGAAACTTTCTGGATATTTTCATATAAAAATTTTTTCCGGATATTTTAAGTTCCAGTTATTTTTCCACTTAGCTAGTTCCTTTTAGAGCTACTTTTTGCTAGTTTGGGTACGGTTGGCACCGTTTATTTTGTGTCAAAATGTCAAAAAAATGTAAACCAACAAAAAAAACTGAAATTTAATTTTAAAATTTTTAATTTTTTTTAAAGTAACAGAAAGTTGTTTGCTTTTTTTATTTATGTTTTTTCTAGAATTGTCAAATTTTTTCCACTTCTCAAGTGCGAACGGTAGTTTCAGAAAGTGGAAATTTCCACTTATTTATCCGGATAAATGTTGAAGTGCGAACAAGGTATAATCATTAATGCACAGAATCATTCGTGATAATATCTTGATAAATTTATTCTATGTGTGCCTTTTTGTTATTAAAAATTGTTTCTATAAAACTTGAAAATTTATTATTATTATTATTTCTATTTTAATATTATATTAAAATATTTTATAGGTATTATTGACTTCTTTTCAATAACAAAAAAAAAATGTATTTCTGATGATATATATGTACATGAGTACATGTACATATTGAAAGTTCAATTATAACTTTAATAAATGTATTATTTATGAATAAATAAAATGTGACAAATGCACATTTTATATACATAGTTATATGGAAATATAATAGAATTTAATTTATCGTTCAATTTCATAAAAAAAATAATCTTCCTGAATCTTCAGTAAAATTATTTTATTTTCCAGGTGTTTTACTATTTATTCTTCACATTAGAATAATAAATTCTTTATAAAAAGAAATAATATGAAAATTCATATATATTATCTTAATATTTAATACAAAAGAAAACAAAAAAATTATTTGGAAAATATTTATTAATAAATATGATTTTATTTATTTCCGAAAATCTGAACTTCTGTTGAAAATTGATTATTATCGTCAATTTAGACAGTTTGATTATGTTTAGTCCTAAGAAACATATAATTTATAATGTAGGTGTGCAGTATTGTTTAAAATAAACAATAAAAGGGCAAAAGTCGTTGTTGTTTTTTTTAATTGTAAAAAGAATATAATATTAAAATCAAACTTACCTCATAAAAATAAAATGAATTAATACCATCATCAGTCGCATTTCCATTAACTATACCATTGCTAACGCTATTTGTACTTGCTATTACACTATTACTGCCGTATTCATTGTGTACAACACCAGCTCCAATTAAAGATGAAATTACGTCTAAGTCATCAGTTAATGCACCACTGATACCATCCTTATTCAATTCACTCAATAAATTATTTTCACTAATTTTAATTGTATCTATACGATTAACATTTTCAAGATTTTTAACAGCCGTTGAAGACTTAAAAACTTGCGACACTGATGTTGATGTACTAAAATTCATGCTAAATTTATTTTCAGTATAATTAAGGAGCTCTAATTTATTTGTAAATTCAATGTTACTTTTATTTCCCACTGATGCGTCAAAAATTTTCTTTAAATCGTCATCATTATTGTGTTGATTATTGTTGTTAATTTTATTAAACAGCCCAACATTTTTTTCCATTTTTTCATTAACTTTTCTTCCGTTTCCGGTTAAACAAACTGATAATATTTTTTTCCAGTTGTTTAACTTTGTAAAAAATTTCTTTTTTGAATTTTTTTTTAATTTTCTATTATATCTAAAACTTTTTCGCAAAAAATTAAATATTTGCAAGTCATGAAATTTAACTTTGGATAATTTATTTTTTGATTGTATCTTTTTCAATTTTTTTTCATATAATTTATGAAATTCATATTTAATAAAATTTATTATAGGAATATGAATGTAAAATTTTCTAATCAATATGTGATCTGATCTTATTTTTAATTTTCCTTTAATATTTTTTAAGGAAAAAATATTCCGCAATAAATATGACAACATAATTCAGCATTTCCATACCATTGATTTTTTAAAATGTTATAATGGCATGACATGTATTATATATGTTATTTTTACATTTTACATTACTGATCTGAAATAAAAGATATAGTTACAGATAAATAATAATCATCAATATTTTTTATGTCAAATTGAAATAATTATTTTTTTCATTGTTAACATTTGTATATGAAAAACATTGAATGTGAAAATGTTAAGTTTTTATCAGGTAAATTCGAATAGGATGTCAAAAGAAAATATTTAAATCGTGTAATTTCAAGTTGAAAAGTCTTTACATTTCAAATTAATTAATAATATCTTTACTTTAACTTACTTATTTACTTTTTCCAAGTTAAAAAAGAAAGTTTGTGTACATCACCACCGACTAACAAGCCGTGTTATGTAAAAAAAAACAAATCTCGTAAAAATTTTGTAAATACCTACCTACTTTAAAATTGATTTGTAAAAGGGGATTAAGTTGAAAGATTTATTTAATGCAGTCGATTTTTCCGTAAAAATTAATATTAATTAAATAATAAATTGAATTTAATAATTAAATTGTGTTTATCTTTTTAATTTTAATCCTATTTTACAGACCAATCTTTAAGTTTTCTATAGGAAACATTTGTTATGATTTTTATGGCTACAAGATAGGTATGGGTGCACAAAAATTTGATTTTTAAAAAATTGTTCGAAATAAAACTTGTAAATTATACCTTTGTGGTTTTCGTGAGTGTGGCCATAATGATATTAAAACAGCAAACACACTACCAAGATAAACCACATTTGATCATAAAATCAAAAAAAAATCTTCACTCAACTAAATACCTATTGGAAAATTATTATTATTATTGATTATTTGATTAAAAACGATTCATAACAAAAAACCAGACATTCATATGATTATATGGATGTAATTGGTATCGGTAAATATATATGATGTTTTATATACAACCCTAGGGAGCAATTTTCTTTTTGTAGAATACTACATTTTTCTTTATCTGAATTATTTGTTAAGGATGTATTATGTAGTTGGTGTAGTTGGTGTAAAGTTCATTATATATACGTAATAGAACATGTATATGTAGATTAAAGGTATGTATATACTTATATAGTTACAAAATTAAAGCAAAAATATTCACTAAATTCATTAACACAAATAAAAGAAAAATTAACATTTAAAAAATTATTAATCTACCATTAAATAAAGGATAATGACATATTAAGTTTTCTAAAAATTCGGAGAAAATTTGCCGAAAAATTATTTCTAAATAATATGCACTCTATATAACTTTATATGAGAAAATTCTAAGAAAATTATTTTCGAAAAAAAAATTTCCCAAAAACAATTCTCAGAAAGTATTTGAAAGTTGAGGAGTATGTATTTATAAATAAATATTACCATAAAATTAGGTTTTTGAATAAAATTGAAATTAATTAAACGAAAAATAAATATAATGAAAATTATATTGAAAAAAAAAAAACGTTCTTGGATTGTTGTCAAATGAAATAAAAGCGCGTGTGAAATAAAAGTACATATTGTTCTATTTCTATTTGTTACCATCTAAAAACATTTTTGAAGAGAGACATTTTTGCTTAATCAAAATAAAAACAGATAATTTAAAATAAATTTAAATTCAGATTAGGGTTGTTTTTTTATTTAATAAAAACAAATAGCATTATAGTTTATTTGAATTAAAAAATCTAAATTTTGTGCATCATATTGGCTTACTATTATGCTATGGTATTAAAATTTTTTAATGGGCATGTGGTCGGTATCTTGTATTTAGTGCTATAAAATTTAAATCACTAAATGGAGTATTATAAGCGTCAATACACATGCAATCATTTAGTTGCATCAGCGTGATAATGAAATCATTTAGATGCATCAGCGTAAATAATGAAATCATTTAGATGTTCTCACAATATTTCAATACAGACAAATACCAACAAAAAATGAAAAAAAAATGTTACACATGCACATTAAAACAGTATATTGGATATGTTAACAAAATTTGTTATACAACTCGTTCTGTATTTACACAAAAACACATAGACACTTGTCAATTTATATCGACCTTCGGTCTCGTGATATAAGTATTGACTCGTGTCAATGTGTTTTTGTGTATGGAGAACTCGTAATTAATAACAAATTTAGTTAAAATATACAATAATCTACTATTAACACTTCTAGTTATTCATTGGGAATGGTTTAAAATATAAAAGAGAAAATGTGAAATGTTAAAGCATATAGAAAAAAAAAAACTTAATACATTAGAAGAATCTTATACTCTATATCAGTGGTCGGCAAACTTTTTTGGTCGTGGGTAAAATTCGCCTAAGATGAGATTTTTTTAAACTTATAGTGGGTCAGTGGCAATTTTATATGAAAGCAATTTAAAAAAAATAGTTAAATCAAAAGTTAATTTATTTATTATCTAAGACTTACAAAAACAATTGCTGGGAAAACTTTCTATTTTATATGCAATTGTTGTAAACAAAAAATTTTTATATGCAATTGTTGTAAGCAAAAACTATATTCATTGATTTGGGAACTACTTCAAAATTTTGAAGCGGGTAACATGAAATGATGCTTTGGGTCACCCCGTGATCCACGGGTCATAGTTTGCCGACCGCTGCTCTATATAAATGAAAAAAGTTTTTTTTTTCTATTTTTATTAAAAGTGGATTGCACGAAAAAGAAAAAAAAAGGTTTAATAAGAAAATTCCACAAACTGTCACCGCATTTAATGTTAAAAACACATAATATAAAAAGTTTTCACCTATAATATTTTTTTTTTAACTTTTATTTTGGCATTATTAAAGAGGGTTTATCTTTACATACTCGTATGTATATTAAAAGTATATTATTGTATATATATGAAAGTAAAATGATTCAATTTTGGTTTCTGTTTCTATTACTAGACTTACAAGATCGCTGTTCGCTGATTGTTAGTTGCATTTAAAATATATTTATTATTAATAAATGGATGTTGTATTGCTGAGCCATTGCTCAGATATTTATTACGGTTTCAATATTCTTTTGCTTATTCTTTCATTATTAAAAAAAAAACATTATTATAATATATATTTTATATTATCTTTTTTCGCTTATAATACTTCATATCAATAAAGGTAAAAACAATGCACGAATTATGATTTTTATGTTTGGAACATTCATCAAAACACTCATTTAAAAAACAAAATATAAAAGAATTCTAAAAAAAAAAAAAACATTTGCGCAAATTTATACGAACCATTGATATTAAATTAAAAAAAGAAATCATATCTACAAATTTTTTTGTTTTATTTTTTTCTTATTTTTAGGTAAAATATTTTTGCCAATTTGAATACCTCTATCATATGAGACAATGTAATTTATTTTAAAAGAAAGCAACGAACGATTGACAAAAAACGTACGGAATGTTATGCGCCCTTGAGAAAGCAAAAAAAAAAAAAAATTAAAGCATAAACATCATTGCCTTTTGAACTTTAAACAATGTTATTTATCAAATTATTAAAATTCCATTATATAAAAAAAACAAGAAAGAGATATGAAGAACATCAAGTTTTTTAGCCTTATGTTATCTATATATATATAGAGAAAGAATGGGTGTACATCTGACATTGACAAGATTAGACTACGTTATTTAATGGTAATGTAATGTGCTCGCGTAAAATAATTACATGTCAACGTAATGATAAATTCATAAATTAATTATCTTATATATTCTTCTTCTTTTTTTTTTTCTTTTAGAATAACCTGTCGATGAAAAATAACTAAAATAAATAATTATGTCTTCCTTCCAATTTAAGATTTTCACAAAAATTTTAAATATTTCTAAATAGGTTAAAATTACAATTAAAAAAATATACTAAATATTTAAATTATTACAAAAATGTAAACCTCTAACAAAATGCTACAAAAAAAAAATTAAAATATTTTTTGTTATAAAATCCGTACTATAATTGTACATAGGTAAGTAGATATTTTAATTTGCGGTTATATTCCCACCGGAAATATTAAACCATGGTAAAAAATAATAATAATAATAATAATAATAAAAACAAATTTACCTACATAAAAGTATTGGCTAAGGAAAGATCCTAAATAAACTAGGTATATGTATAATATAGTACCTATTTGTATAATAATATATGTGTATATACAATATAGTACATTAATATACAATGTTTTATCTGTAATAAATTTATTTACTTAAATAAAAAGCATAAGTAAAAAGAAAATTAAATGTTTTTATAATATGAAATTATAAAAATTTATTTTTCCATTTTGAAATTAAACCGTAAAAAGGTTATTTCTTATTATATGTATTAGATTTATGGGAATGGGCTAAATGATCTATTTGTACATTTCGTTTATTAATACTGCTCATTTTTTTACACCATCGTACTACACAACAAAATAATTTTTGAAATAATTTTTGTGAATAGAAAATTTCAATAAATGAAAAATTAATTTATCTAATATCAAAATTTTTTTAATTAAAAAATTGAAAAAAAATATTTTAATTAAAAGTTGATGAACATTTTCATATACATATATCTCTTACTAATAATATAATATATATAAATTTTTATATCGAATTTTATTTTTCAAAATTTTGGAAACATTAACAATAACACTCTCAACTTTAGTTACCAACATCCCGTATTTTTGTCAACATTTTTTTTTCATTAAAATCCTAATTAAAGACGGCAGAACTAATTGAAAAAAAAAATGTATCAACTTTATGAGTTTTCATTATGAGTTTCTTTGACAAATTACAAAAGTTTTTTAAAAGAAAAGCGATTAATGGTTACGGCTCAGATATTTTACATAAAAATTTACAAAAGAAAATTAACAAATTTTTTTTTTATTTTTTATTTTTTGTTGCTTATTTATATTTATGCGGTTTTGCCATTGAAAAATATTATTCAAAGTTATATGTACACAGATTTTTTGTTTAATGAAACCTGAGGGAAATAAGAAAATATATATATTTTCACTGTATTTTTCTTTTGTTAGACTTAAAGAAAAACAATTGTTTTAATGAGATTCTTGCTAAAATATTACAATTAAAAGTTTTTTAATGCTCTGATACATAATCCGGATTATTATTTATATTTATTCCTCCAAACAACATATATCAAAAATGAAAAAAAAAAAAACAAAATAAAATAAAATATGTTTTTTTGAAAGTAAAAAATTATTTTGGGATTGAATTTATTAATTCGCCCAACTGTGGTTAAGAAGAAAATGTTATAAAAAAATAAGAAATTAATTTACAAAATTTTGTAATTTATTGTTTCTGATTTAAAAAATAAATTTTTTATAACTTTTTTTTGGTTTGGAGATACTTCTAGGAGAATATCAAAAACTATACTCTGGGCCTCGTACAATAAAGACTTCAATTAGTTGACATTTTCTGCCGCACAAACTAATAGTAATTAGCAAGCCACTAGAGTGAAATTTAGAGGTCCGATGAGTCATTTGGAAAGTTCGTTTTGTAAACAGAAAAAAATTTAAAAATATATAAAGCTTCAAAATATTTCATGGTCATATAACGCTGGAGAATGTTTGGACCATTTTTAGAGGCCAATTTTAGATAAAGCGAAAAATTTGCTATTGATGTTAAGCAAATAATTGAACTATTTCAGATGGTTTGAACGAACTATCAAAGACGAAAAAAAAATTAAAAACGCTATTATTGAAATCTGCAAAAAATTATTTCATTTACTAAAAATGAAACTTAAAAAAAAAACCTTTAAAAAAATTTTTTTTTTAAATAATATTCAATATCAATTTATCACTTTAACATAACTCAATTAATTTTCGAGTAATATTGAAAGCTTGAGAGGAAAAATAACAAAAAAAAATTGTCTGTTTATTGTTTTATCATAAAATTAAGAATTATGTACAATGTGCACACTTCAAACCAAAAAAATAAAAAAAAATATATGCCGAATTTACACATGTAATATATAGAAAAATAAACATAAATCAGAAAATTAATATTTATGAGTCTGGAAAAATATTCATCTCATTTTCTTTTTTTCCCACAAAAACAAAAAAAAATGAAAAATTTTTCAAGGAATAAAATTTTTTTGTTTTGTTATTTATTTTTTTTTGTTTTTTTTTTTTTTTTAATAATCACTACATATTTTTTTTTTTAGATAACTTTCAACAACGATATCTGTTTCAGATTTTTAACAATAAAATTAGTTTCAATTAATTGGACAAAGTAAATTTTATAGCATTGATAATTTAACAAAAAAAAATTAAATTTTTTTGCAAATGTACAATTAAATTCTTTAGATTTATGTTTTAAAAGATTATCTTAAAATTGAATTATATTATATGGAAATGGAAATTTATTTTATACATACTATATATGTATAATATTTAAATCAAATAAAATGCAAAAATTCCATGACCAATTTTATTATTAATTAGATTATAATTAAATTTTGAAAAGTCATAATTTTCAAAATGCAATATTAAACTGCTACAAAAAGAATATATTTATTGCTTCGCTGCGCCGTCATGGCTCGCCGGTCGTATTTTGATGAAAAAAAGATTTATTTATCATGTTGAAGAACCTTTATTGAAAAAAAGTTCGACGAAATATTCTAACTTCATTTTTAAATCTTTCTTTGTCACTTCGCTTTTTGAGGACTATGTTACTAGCCAAAGAAAATTGAATTAACTGATCTAAAAAAAAAAAATAAAAATTTATAAAATTTGTATAATACCAACAGCGGGTAGTAGCTCTGATTTTGTAAATGTGGCTATGATTTTGTGTTGCGAAACAGGAATTTAAAAATTATTATGTTCGATACACGTAGGTGCTATAAAAAAAATGTTCATCAATTATTATGTTTAAATAGACTACGCTTATATCCAAAGAAAATTCAATTAACTGATCTAAAAAAAAAGGTTAAATTTTATCAAATTTATATAATTCCAATAGGAATTCGGGTAGTAGTTATAATTTTGTAAATGTGGCTGCGATTTTGTGTTACGAAAAAGTTATTTAAAAATTAATATGTACGATACACGTAGGTGCTATAAAAAAAAAAGTTCATCAATTATTATGTTTAAATAGTGTCAAAGACAACGCTTGTATCCAAAGAAAATTCAATTAACTGATCTAAAAAAAAAAAAGGTTAAATTTTATAAAATTTTATACAATTCTAACAGCAATTCGGGTAGAAGCGATAATTTTGTATAGATGTGACTATGATTCTGTGTTGCGAAACAGGAATTTAAAAATTAATATGTATGTACTATAAAAAAGATTTCATCAATTATTTTGTTTATAAAATATTATTTTTTATATATAGAAAGTAAATTGAAGCGATGAAAGTATAAAAAGAAAAAGTAGTCCAAATAACATTAACATTTTCAATTATTATTTTAAATTTAAAAAAACAATTATTTAAAAAAAAATAATCAAAAAAATTTTCTTTTAATTTAAAACGAAAATATGAATTAGAATAATTTTTTTGTAAAGCGGTTGTCAATCTCTACACTGAAAATTGGAAAATTAGCTATGAGAACCAGATACAAAGTTATAAAGATAGTATAAAGATATATAAAGATAGTATATGCTTAAAATCTTGCATTTATCATTAAAAACATAATAACTCGTCCTAAAATACATAGCAAATGAATTGTAGCAAATTTTCTTTTACTTCCAGGCGAATTCAGTTTAAACCTAAACATTCATATCGAACCTTAGAACTACAGAAGTTTTATCTAAATAATTAAAAATTTTAGTAAATATATACTTAATGAAAAATCTTAACACTGAAATTATTTTTATTTCAAATATAAAAACTTCATTGGCGCGCAAAAAAAAATTTATGGCTTGAATAAATTTTAAATTAAGTACAGTGAAGTAAAAAAAAAAAATGTTGTTGTGGGTGACAAATTTGCATATAATAAAACTTTTCATTTAGTTTTTTTTTTATATATATTGAAGCGCCAGCTGATACTTTATTATTATTTTAAAAATTTAAGCTAAAAGAATTTGAATTAATAATTTATTATTTTTACAAGAAAATTTTCTTTGTGCTTTTATTTCGGTCAACAATTAAGACTACTTTTATAGCATTTTATTAAAAAAAAAAAGAAGAAAAACAAAAATATTATTTTTCATTAACAAGAATAAAATTTTAATTTTGGGTGATGATTGAATTTTGTTTCTATACATAAACATATACTATATTATATGTACAATATGTATAATGTACATAGATATTATATTTTAAACTCAAATTGAGAAATTTTTTGCGGAAGTTTTCAATTTTAAAATTAATTTAGAAAATGAGATTTCCGTATTTATAATTTTAAATAAAATGTTTACTTTTTATAATTAAAAAATATTGAGTAAATAATTTTGGGTGTATAATTTAATTCCTTTATATAGATAAAGAAATCATGTAAAATTGTTTTTCGAATTTGTTTCCGATATCTTTGAATTCAATAACAAGTGGAGATCATGGTTTTCAAACTCAATAATAGTAAAAAATTAATTATGAATAATTTTTATAAAAAATAAGACTCGAAATACTAGAAAAAAAATTAATATTCTACACATACACACATTGAAAAAGAAAAATATTACATTTAAGCATAAAGGTTTAGTTGTTATGATTATGAATGACAGATAAACTAACACACATTAAAATTTAATAATAAGAAATACTAAAATAAGAAAAATGGCTACATGAAATAACCGCGAATGTCATAACCGCGAAACTTTTTTGTCATAACCGCGAAATAAAAAATAAAAGTGTCATAACCGCGAAAAATGTCTTATATTATTTTTTGTCATAACCGCGAAAAAATATGGCAAAAAATTGAAAAAATTTCGTTTCGCGGTTATAACAAAAATGTTTGTTATAACCGCGAAACACAAAATTTCGATTTTTATCATTTCGCGGTTATAACAAAAATTTTTGTTATAACCGCGAAATGACAAAAATCGATTTTTTGTGTTTCGCGGTTATAACAAAAATTTTTGTTATAACCGCGAAACACAAAAAATCAATTTTTATCATTTCGCGGTTATAACAAAAATTTTTGTTATAACCGCGAAACACAAAAATTCGTTTTTTATCATTTCGCGGTTATAACAAAAATTTTTGTTATAACCGCGAAACACAAAAACTCGTTTTTTTCATTTCGCGGTTATAACAAAAATTTTTGTTATAACCGCGAAACACAAAAACTCGATCATTTTGAAAAATGAAATAAGACCTCGATAAAAAAATGTTGTGTGGTAAGCACACAGGAGGGGGGGGCAGCAGCCCTGCTGCCCCCACGGAGGGGGCGAATCTCATACAAATTCTAGTTTCGCGGTTATGACAAAATTTTTTCGCGGTTATGACATTCGCGGTTATGTCAGTTCACCGAAATTTCATATAAAAACAAAATCACAAAAACAAATAAAACCATACTGTGGTAGATTTTTTTGCAACTTATGAACTAATAAACTAATAAATGTTAAGGAAGTATCAGGTGTTGTTTAAATATGAAAACTTAAATTAAATTAAATAAAAATAATTAAATGTCATCTTACACTGACTGTTCGTGGCATAAATTTTAAAATATTCTTATGAATTAAAAAGAAACATTATAAAAAAAAATGAAAAATGTTTTTGAAGAAAAAATGTTAGAAAACTATACACTTGCTCTTTATATAAATTTAAAGATCATAAATAAAAGAAAATATTTCTTGATTGCCACACATTTTATATATATTAAAATATCGTTATAAATAATGTTTAAAAAGAAAGTTTTCTAAGTTTATATAAAATTGTTCACTCTCTTTATTATATTCTTTTATTTGAATCTATGTGTATATAGTTAGTTATCCTTTAAGATTGACACCAGTCCAAAAATATGTCAATAAAGAAATGAAATTTTCATTTAACTAACATAAAATGTTAGAAAAACTTTATTTAATAATAGCAATATAAAACTCTCAAGGACAATTTTGTGTTATTTAAAATATAAAAAGTTTTCAACAAAATTAAACTGACATCAAATGCGAATCAACGATATAAAAACAACAACAATTATTTTCATATTTGCATTCATTTGATTTTGCAAAATTTTATATTGGAATAAAATGCTGATAGGTATACAATTTTAAAACAATTAGACGTACTTTGCAAAAATTATTTGATTTATATTTGTTAATTAGTTTGTGTTTGTGTTCTGAAATATAGAATCAATGTTAAAATTTTAGCTGTTAATTCTGTTAAAAGTTCACTCAAGGGAATAGATTTTAAAATGTTTCATAACATACCTTATAAAGAAATATTTTCACTTAAGAATGAGAAGTTTGATTCCATATACGATTAAATTATATTCGCAGTATAGAATGTTATGTATATTTTTTTACACACAATAATATACGTAGATAGTGTATATCTAAAAAGAGGATTAGTGTACATTAACTTATTTCAAATCTGAATGGTTTTTGAGATATTTAATGAAATTATTTTCTTGTAGTAAGATATTACATCTATCAATAATTAGATAAAATAGTAAATTTACTAACATTAACACACAAGCACAATACATATGGATAACATATTTATTTTGCCTTAATTTTCTTTTATTTTTATTTTTTTAAATAATTAAAAATTTTCTTCATCTAAATCTAAAATAAAAATCAAAAGATATGAACCAGTTCAAATTTCGTTCTAAATTCTTTATTAAATCCCATAATTCAAATTAAATTTTTTTTTTTTATTATAGTATTATTTTATTTTGTGAAAATAAATTTGTATACCTGTGAATAAATATCAACTAGTTAAATGCTCCGAAGCATTAAATCATATGTTTCACTGATTAATATATAATTTTGAATCTTTGCCAAGCAAATAAGCCAATTAACCCAATTAGGTGTAAAATTATTTTATTACCTCATTTATTATTCTATTATAATTTTTTTCCCATATCATTGTTAACATAAATTATTTGCAAAAAAATTGTGCAAAATTTTAAAAACGCAGAAACAATATTTTATTTAAAATTTTATTTTGACCGCGTGCATCAAATGATGACAGGTTTACTATTGATCGGAGTACTATTGATGCAAGCCTAGGAGCTACTTTATATTTTCTTAAAGAATGGATATTTTTTTAATAATAAAAAAAATGCATAATACAATATTTAATGTAAATTGTTTAATTTAAAATTTTTGGTTTAATATTCCGATTAACTTTTATTATTGAGATGCTTCACATTGAATATTTTCAGCAATTTTTATGTAGTTCGGTTCGTCACTACTAGTAGCTAAGCATAAGCAGTCATCTAAATGTTTATCAGTTAACCGTGAACGATATTTTGATTTTGTGTAATTCATGCGATCGACTTTCACTTTTGAATCAATACTCGTAAGATTTTTATGAACGCAAAAATTCATATATACCATTTCATTAAGCATTTATCACTCATTTATGTAAATATTTACTTTTATTTCATTCTTAATAACATAAAACTACGAACAATTTGTAGGCTGTACCAACTACATCACTACACTATACGTACAAATGTAATGAGTAATAGGTAATTAATCTTTTCTAAAGATGAAATTTACATAAAGTTTATTTGTGGATTCAAATGATGATATAAATATTTACATACTTATTTATGGATAAAAAGACATATTTTATGATTCAAGCAAAAACAAATATTTATTTACAACAATTACAATTTAAGCGTGCGTTCCGATATTTTTTTTTAATATAAATTAACTTATTTCTATTTCACTATTATTTTATTTAAAAGAAAACAAATTAAAAAAATTATTTAATATTTAACCATCAATAAGTTTTTTATTTTAATAGACACGCTTAAAAAATAATAATGTCTTCAAAACAATCTTTGCGAAAAATACTTATATTTTAAAATTTAATAATTTTGACATTTGAATTGATATTATATATTATAAAATCTAAAATAATCTCGAAGATAATTCACAGAAAAAAATCTGACTTTTTAATCTTTAAAAATAAATTTCCCAGAAGACATATTGATTTCAGAAAATATTAATATTATGCTTTATGTTAATGCTATATGTTTTGTCTGGCATAAAGGTCAAAAAAAATATTTAAAGAGTGTTTTCTAACCTTTTAATTTAATCTATTTTTGGAAAAAAGTAATCTGATAGATTGAAAATGTTATTTTAGAGCACTAAAGTTTTTAAAAATGTTTTTTTTTTAGATTGGGAATCTTAAAAAAACTTTACTTTTTTATATCAAAATCACAATATTATAAGAATAAAAGTAAATTAAAAATAATATTTTCATCGTAAATCTCTGTCTGATAAAATAAAATTTAAATTAAATTAATTGACGACGTAGATGATGGTTAATTAGAATAAATGATCAAACATATGCAAATGTGGCTTCATGCCCTTTTGAAAACATATGGAAATTGTATACATAGTATATTATATAATTTTTGACAAATACATATAATCCATGTTCGCGGTCTATCATTTAAGTTAAGATTAAAACCATTAAAAAAAAACAAAATTGTTTTTAAATTCACTTAATATTAACAGAACATATTCGTAACTTTTTCTCTGTAATTACAATAGTATACAAATTTAATTTATGTGAATGGAATAATTACAAAATAATGATATAAAATTCTACGCTCTAAAATTTTATTTCTAAGGTACATTATGTAAACAATTTTTATGGCACAAAACTTTTATTCAAATGAGACTCAAAATTTAACTTAATATATAATAAATTTTAATTTAAATCTTAACCTAAGGGACATAATTTTATTTAATATCAAATTGCTTGAAAATAAAAATTGTATAAAATTATTTCTATGTTATTTATGTTATTTTTGATGGAAAAAAAAAAACATCGTTATGAATTCATTTTAAATCGTTGTTATATAAAACATAATAAATTGTAAAAAACATTAAACTATGTGCAAAAAAGGTACGTATTATATAACTATACAATAATATAGATTTTAATAAGAGTAACAGAATTATAATTCAATTATTTTTATAAGATTTCTTACAATATCTAAAAAATTGAAACAAATTTAAACTATATATTTATATTATTTCATAATTTCCGATAATGTAAAAAAAAATTTACAAATTTCGCATAAAAATGTTTGAAAATAGTGTTTGAAAAATAGTGTTTGAAAATAGTGTTTGAATAGCTTCAAAAGTAGTGGAACAATGTTTAATAATCTATATTCGACATTGATCAATCTACTATCTACCGTCTGCATTGATTAAACACATTAATTTTTTTTTTAATTTATTTTTTATTTCATTAAACATTTCATTTCTGCTATATGTTCTGGTTTCTTATTTTTTACATAATATTTTCTCAAAAATGGTGCTATCAGTCTTATATTAACATTTTCTGGTTTAATTATACCAAAAATTAAACTAGCTAAATTTGCAAATACAACAGAAATTAAAAGACCTAATGTTGAGAACCATAAAAATGTTACATGATAAGTTGTTGATGCTTGAGTGCTGAAAAATAAATTTAATTTAAATTTCTCTTTAAATCCTATTTAATGTTAATTACTTAGGAGGTATGAAAATTGAAGAGTTATCAAAACTATATTCACAGCCATTAATTGATGTTGGCTTTTCAGGATAAATAAGTTGTCCATTTTGAATCGCGAATTGTCGATACACACAAATACATGCCATTGTTAGAAGTGCAACAGTTCCTCCAGTTAATGCGCTCTGAAAAATATAATCGTGATATAAATATAGAAACAGGAATAATTACTTGTTATAATAGTTGATATGTCAAGAGCCCGACAGCATAAGCACAATATCCGAAAAAGCTTCTTTTTTATGTGTAAGAAGGTTGATAGAAAATCTTTGATCAATATTAAATATATCTAGACTAGAAATTTCTTTCCGCAATGACTTACTTTTCCATTTATCCAAGGAAGGAAAACTCCCATTACAAACAAACTTAGCATTGGCCCAGCAGTAACAGAATTTAATGTTTGAGCTAACTGTAATATCATGCCGAGATGTTGAATTAAAAAAACCATTCCGAATATTAAAAACCCAAATATTACGACAGTTGTTCGCATTATGAAACCAATTTTTCGTTCACTCAAATTCTTTCCACCAAATTGCTTTACAAAATCTTCTAAAATTACTGCTGATAATGAATTTAATCCAGAAGAAAGTGAACTTAAAGCAGCACTGAAAATACCAGCAACAAAAAATCCAGGTAGTCCAGGAATATCACCCAACATGTCCATAAATAAAAGTGGCAATAGCTGATCTCTAACTTTCGCCAACTATAATTAAATCAACGAAATATTAAAACGAAACTTAAATAATTAACTTCATTTGCCTTGGTGGTTAAAGGATCGCAAT